>PYAF01003410.1:1429484-1450094 GCA_007407185.1 Glycine tomentella | reverse complement strand
TTGGAAAACTGCAAAGAAAGTTCTGAGATATTTGCAAGGCACTAAAGGTCACATGCTTACTTATAGGAGGTCTAGTGTCCTCTATATCATGGAAAAGTGTGAAGCAGTCAGTAATTGCTGCATCCACTATGAAAGCTGAATTTGTGGCATGCTTTGAGGCCATGGTTCAGGCTAAATGGCTGCGGAACTTTATTTCAGGGCTTGAATTGGTCGACAGTATTGATAGGCCGCTGAAAATTTATTGTGATAATTCTGCAGCAGTCTTCTTTTATAAAAACAACAAGTATTCAAAAGGTGCTAAGTACATGGAATGAAATACTTTGTCGTTAAAGAAGAGGTTCAGAAACATAGAGTGTCTATAGAGCATGTTAGCACTGATCTTATGATAGCTGATCCCTTGACGAAGGGATTATCGCCCAAGATGTTTATTGGTCAAGTATGTAGTATGGGCATTATGTCAGCTAATGAATGTTGATCATTATCGAAATTATTGACTATTGACACTCTGAATTCAATGATGTTTAAGTTTCTGAAAATTATCCTGTTTTCAAATTTATGTATACATGCATGTATAAATGATTATTTTGAAAAAACAGGATTTGTCCCTAATGAAGACATAATAGTATTATTGTGGGACATTATGATGTAAACTTCCATTAAAGTATCATATTAGGAAGAAGAGTTAATATAGTAGTACATGGAAGGAACTATGCCGATTTGATAGCATATAACTGCCATGACTCTTATTGGTTTTATTTCTGATCATGATTTATGATGAGACCAATGTATGAAAACTTTAGCCCTATGTATGCGCATTATAATTGTTTTCATTAAATCATGAAATGTAATTTATGACATGAGCCAAGTGGGAGAATGTAAAATTTATCATTGTGGCTCATTTAAATTTGATTTAATGAATAAAGGATATAAAGATAATTGGTTACAATGGGAAGTTATTCAAAGGATAATTGTTATCTTTAAGTATTAAATAGTAATTGTTGATAAAACAATTATCTTTAATGCATTAAAGGATAATTGTTGATAGATGCAGTTATCTTAATCGTAGTGGTTCAGTTTCTATAAATACAGATCTAGAAAACTGAATACTATCATTGTCTGCCCATGAGAGTTGTATCTAATCCCTATCAAAGAAGATACAAGAAAAGAAAGGGTCAAGACTCTGAGAAAGCATTCTGCCATTAAAGGATTTTCCCCAAGGAATCTACGAAAGCATTCTACCAATAAAGATCTTCCGCAATTATAGACAAAGGTATGTTTATGTGAAACTCATGAATTCTAAAGATCCTTTTTCATGTTCTTGATGTAATTGTTATTGAACATGAATTATAGAGTAATACTTACACCATGTTGCTATGCATATTTTCAGCATTAAAAGTCAGTACTCCATCCCCTGGTTTCTTCTCTGATGAACCCGACTCTAAAGGTCCAGCCATACTATGTGCCTTGTCTACTCAAATAATACGTGTCTGTAAAAAGTAATAGTATTGGATAGTTTTGGGTAACATATAAATAAATCGTGTTGTTGAGTTTTAAAATAAATATGAAATATCATTAACTGTTGTGCTGTTTTTAACATTAATTTCAAAGGGGGCATGAGCTTGTGTGATTGAACCAGAAAGTCATGAATTCCAACCTATTACGTAGGTAGAGTCATTAATAACTAAAAGATAGCATTGTTCACAGATACACACACATGCACAAGTAAAAGTTCAGCTAAGTGTTAACTTCTAAAACAACTACACCAATAGCCTAATCCCACCAGGTGAAATCAATTACATAAATCACACTAGTAGTTAACGAATCATACATATTTTGTATTGCCTGGATATAAGTCATGCAAATATCTTTCTTTTCCTAAACCTTCAACAACACTTTTTTTAGCACGCAATCATATACTTTATTTCAAGTTAATAAAACTCATGTCTTTCTTTCCTTCAGTACTACCTTTCAGTACCTTTCCATCAACTCCTGCAAAAGGTAAATAGTTTTTGTTGTAAACTGTTATAGCATAAATCTAAATTGATTATCTACAATTCTCTTAATCTACGTTCAATAATTTTTTCCTATAACTTGATAGTGTGACTTATAAGTTTTATTCTTCTGATGTTTAAACAATATAAATATCTTCTTTGTTCTTATATAGAGGAACTGAAGTGTTCATCCTCCACTCATTTGGCATTTTCTTAGATTTCAAAATTCTATTAAATAGTTTCATGAGCCGAATGATATCCTTTCCTACATATATTTCCATATTTCAATAGGAGTACCATAAAAGACAAACAACTTCATGATTACCCACCCTCTTTTAAGATTTTTTTTCCAAACTTCTAAAGTATGTAAAAATTAACCGAATAAAATGGTAAAAGTAGAGAACACCATATATGTGTGTGTGTGTAAATTGTTAGACCTCTCAAAAGCAACTTTGCTCCCTGTAAAGTCTTGATCTAAATTAAGTTACAATTCAATCGTTTCAAACTAATTTTACATTCTCCAGTTTATCTATCTGGTAGGACCAATGAACAAACTTGAATGATTCATGGACTGGACTGAACCATTTATATAATTTGAATTAGGAACTAAATGGCAAGCAAAGTACATTTCCAAGATCAAATATCCTATTACAGAGATTAAACACGGTTTCTCTTTCAAACACCAAACGATGATTCATAACATGAAGTTCAACGCTAAACGGAGAGAACTCGGATTTAACATCCACCTATGTACACTTTTCGCTATTTGCCCAAACATCGATGTTGAACCTTCTACATGATAAGCAAATTTTGTTAGAGGTAGTACTTAGCTAGAAATTATTAATTTAATTCAACACAAGATTGTACTTAGCTAGAAATTATTAATTTAACTCAACACAAAATTATGCGAAATATAGCGCAATATCTTAAACTACAAATTGAACAATCTAACACTTCATAGTTCACACACACACATTCAAATCAGACACAATTTTTCAAATCAGACATATTCATGACATCTATAAACGTTTACTCCATATATATGTGTATATGTGTATATACACTACATGCTTAATGGGTATTTCACTCAGACATGCATTGTTTCCCGGCCCAGAAAAGAGATCCTTAATATGGTGTTTCGCACTTCATTCTTTGTTTCCTCCCTTGTCGTCCTTTTCCTCGTCCCAATATCTTACTCTTCTGAGATCAATGAAAGCGTCAAACCCTAAATCTGAGGCTGATCTTCTGGAATTTCCTCTAAATTTAGTATATTTTTGGTAGCTGATTTTTTCTTGATTGGTGCTACGGGTTATGGATTAGATGCTTTTGCTCCGGAGTTAGCCCAGGAAGGACCCCCTCCCATTGGAGGCAAAATGGCCAATCTGGACCCCTTCACTAAAGATGTTAGCTTGCAATATGATTTAATTACAGTTGGACATTTGAGGTTCTATCTAGTCTCTCTACATGCATAACTTTTGGGAGGGAAACAATAGAAAAGAAAAATCAGCATGTTTTTTGTTCTAATTTTTGAAGTGAATATGATATTCTTTATTAATTTTAAACAAACAAGCAATAATTTGATAGGCTTTTCTTTTGTATCAATGTGTCCATAATATATAAAGTTGTTGCATGCTTCTTTACAGGGCTATAAAGCACGTAGTGAAAGGTTTCCCAAGACCATTAATTAATATAAGCAGGGGAATTATTTGCTGAAGCTGTGGATCAAGTTTTTGGACAACATTTGCACCCATCTTTTGAATTCTATTTCAATTCCTTGAATTACCGACTAGCTAGCATCTTACACAGTTACTTTAATTGGTCTCAATACGTATGCTTGAATCATTCCAAAACTACAAAATGCCACGTCCAAAAAAGTAAGGGTTCAAATTTACCTCAATTTTTGAAATATTTTACGATTATGTTAACTTACTTGCTTAAAGAGTACATGAATAATTTATTATTAAAAAAGGACAAGGTTAAAAATAATATTGACTATTTTTTTTAACCTAGTATTTTAGGTTGTATAATGAACAAGATAAATAAATGTTTATTTTAACTTGTTAAAAAATACTTTCTTTGGTCTCAAATATAAGAAACAAAACTCTCTTATTTTTTTTTTCAAATATAAACAAATTTCAATTAAAGAAACCTTATTTAAGGAGACTATCTTATCAAAATATCTTTAATTTAATAAGGTTAAAGACTTTTTTTTTATGTTTGATATCAAATTCTAATAAGAAATAGTTTAGGAAAAAAATTATTTTTTAATTGAAAATAATACTTCCTTTGGACTCATATATTAGAAAAAAAGTGGTCTTGCATATTGAACTTAAATATAAATAAATATAAATCATTATTTTCTATTTAATACCATCATTCCTAAAATACCCTTCATTTAATTTTAATTATATTTTCAATAACCCATTTTTATTTAGAACAGCAAATTCCAATGAAGAACATTTTAGAAATAATTTTATTTTTTACTTGAAATTAGAAAATTAAATGTTTTTAACTAATTTTCTTAATTGATGTAAAAAATAAGGGGGACTAGATAATCGTTATACATCATGGTAATGGGGAATCAGTAAAGTGATGGTTCATTAAACAAGGGGCAGCACTTTACATAATAAAAAAAAATTACTCATATAATTCTATAATTATAAAAAATGTATTATAATCCTTATCCTTCTTTTTTTGACAGAAATCCCTTATACTTAAAAATATTACTTTTAATTCCTGTACAAATCATTTTTAATCTATTTTAATTATTCTCGCCCTAAGGACAGAAGGGATTTGTTTCAGTGGGAATGAGAATTGTTCTACAAGTTAGAACAGCCGGTAAATCAACAGGGACTGATAAAAGGGACGGAGAGGATTATTGGAAGTGGAAAAAAGAGGCTGTTGGAAAGTACACAGTATTGTCTGCATATAATTAAGGAGTTTGTGGAAGCTTAAGATATATGATAGGGACTGTTCAGGTTTCAAATATGGCTGTGTGGAATAAAATTGTGCCGCTTAAAGTGTTGGTTTTTGTGTGGCAGCTGTTACAAGATAGAGTTCTTTCAAAATATAATTTGATGAAGAGGGGAATTCTGGATATCTCGAATTGAATTCTGCAATTGTGTTGGATGTGATAAATGTATAGAGACTATGAGTCACATGCTATATGAGTGTGAGATGTATTCAACGTCATCCTTTTTCTTTCCTTTACTTTTTTTAAATTCTTTGGAAACGGGGGGGAAGAATATCAATATATATTAATATAGTTACTGTACAAGGTGTACAGGTAAGGAGGTACAAGCCAAAAAACTACCATATACCAAAACACCTCCTAAAGAGATCCAAAGGCAGCAGTAAGTGGGTCTAAATCAATTGTAACTCAAAAAGATCCCAAATCTTGCAATTGTTGTTGGAATGTCATAGAAGTCTTTCATCTGTATATTTTGGCATAACATATCTCGTTTTCGAGTACCTTTGCAGTTAGCACAGCTTTAATTTGCACTCCAAGTGTATCTTCAATTACATCCACAATTCCACACTCAGCATGTTTTTACCCCAACTCAGACACATGAACTTGTCATTTGCTTTCGAAAAACTCATCTCCTCTATTCCCTTCAATAACAGTCTATATATCCGTTAATTATCTGTTTTTCTCTAAACCAAATACATGTGTCTTCGATGATGCTGTTCGATAAATATCTTTCTTACCTTTTAATCAAACATCTTCGAGCTTCCAATACTTAGAATATTCCTTAACTGACACTAAAAATAACACAATGTATGTGCCATGGGCAAATAATTACGGATAGCTTTTAATTCTTTGAAAACAGTTGGGTGTAATTGAATGGCTAATAAAGCCATTTGAATAAAAAAAATAATGTAGGCTTGAAAAACTGCTTGCCAACGGAATAATGATGATTTTTATAACTTTCAAATAGGTAACAAGAGTTATATAAAAGAAATATGATCGTTTGAATTTAAAAGGAAAGAATAAGTAGTATTAGTTAACCGCCATTATTTCTACGTAGAAAATTAAAACGTGAGAATGTGTTCTGTGTCTGTCATTATTTTTGTGCATGGTAAGGATGAGGGTGCCAATTTGACTCTGTGGTCACTTTGATATTCAGCGGGTCCCGCATATATATGCTAAAAATATGCAACGTACAAGATAAATTTTTAATTTATATAATTAAAATTTATAATAAATAAATATTTCTAATTATATAAATTATATTATAATTTAAATTTATAAAAAAATATTTTTAAACATATAATTATATTTTAGATTTGAGATAGTTTATAGTATGGATACAAGGTTATTTTTATTTTTAATTATTCATATTTTTTAAAAAGATTAATGAAATTCAATTTTGAAATAAAAATGAAAATGATAAATTGAAAGATATAACAGAGGTTCAAAAATATCTTAAAAACGTTGTTGTTTAGATATTTTTTCTGTAAACATGCTCTCGTTTGAAGAATAACTTCTAAAAATCTTTCGTTAAAGAATAACTCCTAACAATTGTCTCATTCATCATAAATTTTTGTAATTTATAAATATAGAAGAATTTTAAATTTTTACATTTCCTTTTTCATTTAATTATTCTTACAAGCATGAAACATGTGCTTGCATATTTGTACATAGGTGAAATCGAATATCGGATATGTAATTATTAGAATAATTATTATTTTTTTGGCATTTTAAATTTACTTATATAATTAAATTAATTTTTCTTCATAACAATTGTCTCATTCAACATAATTTTTTCTAGTTTATAAATATAGAAGAATTTTAAATTTTCACATTTTCTTTTTTCATTTAATTATTCTTATTTTTTGGCATTTTAAATTTACTTATTCAATTAAATTAAAAATTCTCTTCATTTTTTGTATTTTTTGGGCTAGGTTAATTTGAGTTTAAATAAATAATTCTATCAATTTCATTGAGCCCGTCTCACGCATGCCTGTAGTGTATATTTATATGCGTGCTTGTGTTTGCCAACCAGAAAATAGACCCTAAATATGATGCTTCGCACTTCCTTTACTGGTGTTTTGCTAACCTACCTTGTCCTCCTTCTCTCCATCCCAAGATCTTACTCTTTCGAGATCAATGTAACACAAGCCTCAAGCCCAACATCGGAAGCTGATCTTGTGGAATTTACTCTAAATTTTGTATATATGGCGGCTGAATTCTTCTTGACTGGAGCTACGGGTCGTGGATTGGATGTTGTTGCTCCAGGGTTAGCCCAGGGAGGACCCCCTCCCATTGGAGGCCAAATGGCCAATCTGGATAACCTCACGAAAGATGTCATCTTGCAGCATGGTTTAATTACAGTTGGACATTTGAGGTTCTCTCTACAACCATTACTTTTGGGAGGGAAACAATAGAAAAGAAAATTTTGCATGTGTTTGTTCATATTTTGTGGAAAGACTTAAATAACATCTGGGTCGTATAAATTTATAGTTTTTTTTTAGTCTTTAAAAGTTTTTTGTTTTAATTTTGTAATTTAAAGATTTCTTTTAAAGTCTTTGTCAAGTAATAACAATAAATAAATGATGATGTAACTTATCATTGTCATGTTTTGAAGAGATTGACAAAATAATTACATTTTTTGGATAAATTATATTTTTAAATCCTTATTTATTCAAAATAATTTAAAAACTCAATTTATCAAAAATCATACCTGAATGTCTTTTTAGATTTTTTGAGAATGACAAATCAATAAACCATCATCGTCACTATTACATTACTAATTAATGTTGTTAGTGACAAAACATAGACTAAAACAAAAAAAAAAATTATATCTTCCAACTTTCAAGAATTAAAAAAATAAAATAAAAAGGAATAAAAATAGACATCTCATTTTATAGGAACAAATGTTATATAAGCCTTTTGAAAATGAATCAAATATATTTATTTAAACAAACAACCAATAATTTGATTTTTTTTCTTTTATCAATGTGTCCTATAAATATATAAAAGGAAGAGTTGTAAAGTAAAGTTGTTGCATGCCTCTTTTTTCAGGGCGTGAAGTAAAAGGTTTCCCTAGGCCATTAATGAATATAAGCAAGGAATTATTTGCTCAAATTGTCGATCAAGCCTTTGGACGACCTTTGTATCCACCTTTTGATCCCTATGCCAATTCCTTGAACTATCGACTTGGGATTTACATAATTTCTGCAGCTGGCCCCGATGTGTATGCTGGAATCATTCCAAAACTACAAAATACCGCGTTCAAAGAAGTAAGGGGTTAAACTTACCTCAATTTTTGAAGTATTTTACGACTTTGTTTACATACTTGCTTAAAGAGTTCATATGTAATTTATTATTAAAAAAGGACAGTAGAAAAAAACAATATTGACTTTTTTTTTATTAAATTTCTCTAATTATTTTTAAATGTTAAATAATATTATTTTTTGAAATGAAATAATTTTATTTTATATTTTATATTTTTATGCCCTAATTATTATCTTTTAATATTAATTAACATGTGTTGGTGGTATATGTTAACAAAACCAATCTTTTTATAATCGTATGGAAGCTAGAGGTTTTTTAGTATAGTTAACTAATTAGTTTACGTAGTACGTATAACTGCATATCTTATTCTTTTAAAAAAAATTTCAGGTTTGATATTTATTTATGAAAAAAATATATTATACATGTTTCCAACTTGAGTATTTGTGATTTATACCATAAAAAAAAAATACATCGTCGAGGTCTTTTGATATGTCATGTATATTGGATATAAATGAATTATTGACTAAATTTAGTAACAGAAAAATGCTTTTCTCTGGTTAATTTTGGAGTCATTAAAAATTAGTGACAGTTGCCTTAAAAAATACATATATAAATTGTTCTGTCACCAATTTTAATTCTTCTAGGTAGTTATGATAGAGGATAAACTTCTAATGTAAATATTAACTTTAAGACAGAAAACATAAAATAGAAAGTATTTAATAACAAAGACAACATTTATCATATAAATTATGATATAAAAATAATTTAGTATTTACTTTTTAAAGATATTAAGTAATAGTAAAAACTCAAATTTAATATTAATCAGAAATGTCATTTTATTGAAGAAAATAAAAGTTCCCACAAATAATTAAGAATTAATTATATAATTAGTCTCTTAATTATAATAAAAAATTTAATTAAATTTCTTAATTATTAAAAAGTTCAATTAGGTTTTCAATTGATTTAAAATATTTCAATTAAATCTCTCAATTATTAAAAAATTCAATTAGATTTTCAAATTATTTAAAAATACTATAATCATATCATTTATATCAATTTCGATAGTTGAATTAAGTCCTTCAATTATTTAAAAATACTATAACAAAACTATCAGGGTTGATGAAAAATGGTACGATTATATTGATTTTAAATAATTGAACAAAGTAATTGAACATTTTAATAATAGATGAACTCAATTGGAGTATTTTTAAACAATTGAAAGACTTGATTAAACATTTTAATAAACAAGGATTTAATTGGACTTTTAATTATAATTAAGGATCAATTATATAATTAAATCTATAATTAAACACGAATAACAAAATTCTATATATGTACTGCAGCTTGTTGCTGGCCTTCTAGGACCAGCATTTGGCATTAAAATAAGCAATCGATATTATCTGTACGAACGTCGGGACTTGGTGGTGCCACCGTATGAAGTGACGGTGGCAATGTTCACAGATTACATTTCGAAGAAAGTAAATATCATAGCAAGGACAGGAACGAAAAGTGAGGGTCTCGTAGTTCCTGCATGGAAAGGTGCTGAGGGAATAGTTTCAGGTAACTTGATTGATGCTGACAAAGAATCACTTTCATATATAACGACCCCAAAGGAAATATTGAGGATAGCATATTGCAGTGGTGATGAATGTGTCCCGGGCGGCTACTTCCCTAAGGGAGCAAATGGTCTTATAGCCAAATATTACTTATTTAGCTGCTAGTATGTGCCATAGAGTTGTACTCTATTTTCAAACTATATCACGTATTGTGCCAGCCATTGGCTGCAGTTTATATAAAAAATAAGGAATCCACATGTTGCATTGAACTGATTAGAAATTAAAATTGCCTTATGATGTACGTTGTATTAAAGATTTGCATATAATGTTACATTGTATTTCTGGCAATATGTTTGTTTAACCTTGAGACCAAAACTGCGAATGGATGATCTTTAGTTAAATTTCATCATTTGATATTCAAAAGGCAAATTGTGTAATGATCGAGTCATATAAAACTGGTTAATTTAAGTTTAAAACATTGAGCAACATGCAACATATATATCAAGATCATGGTTTCGTTTGTTTAAAGAATGATGTTTGAGAAAATGAAAAATTTAGAAAGATTTAGAAGAAAAGAATATTTTATTATTACATAATTTTTTTTTTGGTTCAATACAAAATAGTGGAAAACTCTCATTTTTATACTAGTAATATTTCTTAATTAATTACTAGGATTGTGTTAACATAATTCTCATGACTACAAATCAGTTTATAATTCTCCATACTCTCCTAACCTAGATATTTATGATGGTGATTTCAAGATATAATTATTCTTTAGATATTTTAATGGAAATATCTAAAATGAATTATTTTAAATTTTGGACTAAATATTTCTTGAATATTTTTAGATATTTGGTCATTTTTTAGACCGAAAATACTGTCGGTCGCTGACTCATGATTACCTAGTTCATATAATTAATTTGACCGAGAAAATTTTAATATTGGAGTGGACTGAAAAAAAAAAAAAATAGATAATCATCTTCTAATTAAAATTATGTGATAACTCAATAAATAAGGGAAGCATTCCACATAAAAAATTCGCGTGAGCCATTCAACTTTATAGTCGATCGGTTCAGTTCAATTAAACAGAATATTAGATATACTATTTCCCCCATAAGTAAATATCGAGCCAGAAATTTATTTTTAATGAGAATAAGATATGTAGTTATGTACTACTTAAACTAATTAACAATTAATAAAAACCTACTCGTGTGATTATAAAAAGTTTGATTTTGTTAAAATATACGATGGATAGGTGTTAAATAATTTTAAAAGATAATAATCAGGGAATAAAAAAATATTAAATATAAAATAAAAGTATTTCTTTTTTAAAAATATATAACATTTAATTTAAAAATTAGGGAAATTCAGTAAAATTTTTACCCTCTTTTTTTAATAATAAATTACACATGTACTCTTTAAGCAAGTTTAACAAAATCGTAAAATACTTGCAAAATTCAGATTAGTTTAACCCCTTACTTTTTTGGACTCGGTATTTTGAAGCTTTAGAATGATTCCTGCATACACATTGGGGTAAACTAAAACACTTAAGTTAGTGTAAGTAGATAGTTCAAGGAATGAGCATAGGGGGAGACTGTCCTTGTAACTGTAACCTAGTTCCACCTCCAACATTATATACAATTATATCGTAGAATGAAAAAGGTCACAATTTAAATTAAAATGTATTTTATAATATATATTTTAAAATAAATTATATCTTTATAAATATAAAAAAGATTAACATAATTGATAGATAATTAAATTCTTTAAATATATATATTGATTCCCTGTCATGTAACTGGAGAAAACTTTACTATTAGATAAAGAAATAAAACTTATTACAATGATAGTTAATTATGTCTCAAAAGAAATTAGTCAAAGACTATTATCACGGAATATCTTAATGCAAACCAAAGATATTGAAAAAGGAAAATAGGTAATAATTAAAATAATGATTTTTGAAAAAGGAAAGTAATATAAAATCCTTTCAAAAAGAAAATTGAAAAGATCTATCTACTATTTACTTTAAGTCTTTAACACAATTAGAAAATAATCCAAAGTAAATTCTCGGTGTTTTTATTTATTTATTTATGGATTTGTAACCCAATTCAATAAATACAAAAAAGAAGAAAATTAAATTAAATTAAATGATTAAATAGATATAAAATTCCAAAAATAAGAAAATTAAATTAAAAAAGAAAATGTGATAATTTAATTAAAAAATCTTCTATATATATAAATATTAGAAAAACAATCTTGAATGACTGCATTATTAGGAGTTATTTTTCAATAAGAGTATGTTTAAGAAATTTTAATAATCACTCACAATTCTCATGCGGACATTTGCTCCCAACCACGTACCTCTCACTCTCTGATATTTTCACATTATCACGAACTGGCCTTCAGAGTCATACTAGCACCCTCATCATTCTCACAAGCATAGGGCACTCTCCTCACAGGCACATACACTCTCACGTTTTTTCTACGTAGAAATAATAACAATTATTAATTACTATTTATTCTTTCCTTTTAAATTCAAATTTTTATATTTCTTTCATAACTCCTGTTACCTATTTATAAGCATATAAAAACCATTATTCCGTTGGCACTTGCAATGGAAGCTTTTCAAATGGCACCTTCATTGTTTTAATGTTTTTTATTTATTCAAATGGCTTTATTAGCCATTCAATTACCACCCAACTGTTTTCAAAGAATTAAAAGCTATCCGTAATTATTTGCCAATGGTCTAATTATGCAGTTGTTGGTTACACGTAAAATTTTCCCTAAATATTGGAAGCAGGAAGATGTTCGATTGAAGGGGTGATAGAGAGAGGTATTTATCGAAAAGCTCAACCATCTTCCAAGGTGACGGAGAAAGGTACTTAGCCCAATAATTTATTACAAGGTTTGTTAAGAATAGTTTATGACTAGCTAGATTATCAGGAAAAGTTTTTGTTAAGTAACTGTAAGAATAACAGGAAAAGGTTTTGTAATTATAAAAAAATAAATGAGTAATAATTATTATTTTTTTTTATCTAGATTGTTATCCCTCATTTATTGAATTATCAAAGAATTGAAGTCTAGGAGAGGATTTTGTAATTTTTTTTTTTTTGCCAAATCAAATATTAAAATTCTTTCCGTCAAACTACGTCCATTAGCTAATAGTCACATTAGTGCACCTAACATATATGTTACTGATATAAACTATATATAATATTTGATAAAATATTATAAAAATATATTAATAATATTTATTTATATTTAATAACATTTTCAAAGTGTTGCAAAAAAAATTTAATCATATTTTTATTAAATATTATATAAAAAATATTATTAAAGATAATATGTGTAATGGTGGTGTTCTCCAATACAATGATTACATAGTCCCCCCACCGCCCTTATTTCTTGGCGAGGGAAATATAGTATCATGTTATTCAATGATTTAAACTTAAACTTACAATTTTTTTTTCATGATTTGCTACATACAAAATAAATTTTGCTTCCGATATTTTGAATATCAAATGATGAACTAGCTAGTATATATCATCCATTTTCAGTTTTGGGGTAATAGGCCAATTCTGCTATGCTAGGATATTGCTTTCTTCACAGGGTCACTTCGAGGCTTCAAGTGTGGCACTGAATAAAATAGTATGTGCATTATTACAGGGAGGAAGGACCTTTGAATTGAATGGCACGTAATTTGTGCAGGGATTCTTTCTTGGGGATATAGAAACTTTAATGTAATTGTCAATGTTGTATGACGCAGAGGTACTACCGGTACCATTATATGGATGAAAAACTTTTAATTTGGTTGAACCAAAAAAAAAAAAAAATGTAACATTATATGCAAATCTTTAAAGCGAGTACTCCATGAGGCAATTTTATTTTCAGATAAGTCCAATGCAACATATATATTGCTTATTATAAACTTCAGCCATTGCCTGGCACAGCTCTTTCAAGATATAGACTATATAACTATGGCAAATTTAAGTAATATTTGGCTATACGGCCATTTGCTCCATAAGGGAAGAAGCCACCTGGGATACGTTCAGAACCACTCCAATAAGACAACCTTAATATTTCCTCTGGGGTCCTTCCATATGAAAGTGAATATTTGTCTCCCCCAATCACATTACCTGAAACTCTGCCTTCAGCACCTAACCATGGAGGTACTACAATACCCTCACTTTTGGTTCCTTCCATTCCTAGCTTATTCGCTAGTTCTGCAATGCGATTTGTGAACTCTCCCACAGTCACTTTATATGGTGGCACCGGCGAGTCCCAACTTTCGTATAGATATGCTCGATTACTTATTGCAGCGCCACTTGCTGCTCCTAGAAGGCCAGCAAAAAGCTGCACATATATAAATAGACATAATTTGGTACTTTCTTTTCTTAAAAAATTTGACACTTCCTATTAAAAATTAAATTTGAGTAATATTTTAAAAGTATCAATTAATAAATGGAGTATCTTAAAATTAAAGTAAATACTAAATTATTTTTATCATTTAATTTATATAATAAATGTTGTCTTTCTTGTTAAATACTTCCTATTTTTTGTTTTCGTATCTAGTGTCCTAAAGCTAATATTTACTATAAAAAGTTTATCTTCTATTATATCTTCCTTTTGAAAAATTAAAATCTATGAACGAACAATATATATGTGTATTTTTTTTAAACATCCGTCCTAAAATTTAGTGACTCCAAAATTAACAAGATAAAAGAAAATTTATGTTACAAAACATAGTCACTAATTCCTTTATATCCAGTAAACATGAAATATCAAAAAACCTTGTCGATTTTTTTATTTTTTTTATAAATCACAGCTATTCAAGTTGAAAATAACTCATTTAAAGTCCTCATACTAATTATTTATTTTCTTAAAATTAAATAGTTATAATAAATAACTAATCTTAATCATTAGATTTCAAGAAAATGAATAATAAAAATGTAAAACAATTCTAAAAGAATTATTCTCATAGTCAATTGATCCTTTCTCTTTGTTGCTCTCCTAGCTAACTTACTCCTTATAAAAAATAAGTGAATGTAATATATATATATATATATATATATATATATATATATTTTGAGATTATTGCTTCCATTAGAGTTTTTTCCCATGAATAAATATCGAACCTGAAATCTTTTAAGAGAATAATATACGGAGTTATGTACTACTTAAACTAATTAACTATTAATAAAACCCTTCTCCATGTGATTATAAAAAGATTGATTTTGATACGTGTTAAATAATTTTAAAATATAATAATTAGGGCATAAAACAAAAATATTAAATATAAAATAAAATATATTTTTTTTAAAAAAATTTAACATTTAAAAAATTAGGGAAATTCAGTAAAAAAAAGTCAATATAATTTTTCCCTTGTCCTTTTTTAATAATAAATTACACATGCACTCTTTAAGCAAGTAAGTAAACAAAATCTTAAAAAAACTTCAAAAATTGATTACTTACTACTTTGGACTCGGTATTTTGAAGCTTTGGAATGATTCCAATATACATACTGGGGCCAACTAAACTAAGCATGAAAGTCGTAAGTTGGTAGTTCAAGGAATTGGCATAGGGATCAAAAGGTGGATTCAAAGGTTTTCCAAAGGCTTGATCGACAATATGAGCGAATAAATCCTTGTTTAGATTTATTAATGGCCTAGGGAAACCTTTTACTGCACGCTTTACAGCCCTGTAAATTAAGGAACCATGAAACAACACGTTATTCAATTAGGACATATAGATACAAAATTAAAATCATCATATTATTGGTTGGTTGTTTAAAATAATGATGTTAGATTCATTTCCAAAATAAGAACAAACATGCCATGCAAAATATTATTTTCTAGTTTCCCTCCCAAAACAAATTTAATGGTTGTAGAGAGACTAGACAGATGAGAACCTCAAATTTCCAATTGCAGCTAAACCAATCTGCAAGGCGAAGTCTTTTGTGAGTGGATCCAGATTGGCCTTTTGGCCTCCAATGGGAGGGGGTCCTCCCTGGGCTAACCCTGGAGCAAAAGAATCTAATCCACGACCCGTAGCACCAATCAAGCAGAATTCAGCCGCTATATATAATAGATTTTGAGGAAATTCCAAAAGAGCATACTCAGATTTTGGGCTCGTGTAGGTTTGTGTTACATTGATCTCCGAAGAGTAAGATCTTGGGATGAGGAGAAGGAGTACAAGGGAGGTTAGCAAAACAACAGGAAATGAACTGCGAAGCATGATGTATTGTTTAGGGTCATCTATTTTCTGGGTGGTAAACCTAATGCACATCAAGCACATATATATAGTAGAGGTGCATGTATGTGGGACGGGTCGTTGAACAAATTAATTTGCCTGTGTTTCTATTTGATTTAATTGTTTTGTTAAAGACATAAAGTAAATTATTGAAACTCAAACTTAACCCAATTAAGACCTAAAACTTAAATACATGACCAATAATAGAATTCAGAGGAAGGGAGGGAAGGGGACCAAATGTATGATATCAAATTAGTTTACTTGGAGGTGACTGCCTTTGTATCGGTAACCTAGTTCCACCAAACAGTATATACAATTATATGGACTCCCTATCATGTAAGATAAAATTTTGTTAAGAGAAATAAAACGTACTTCAATGATCGTTATACTCAAAATAAATTAATCACAGACTATCCATTAGGGAATATCCTTGACGTAAATCGAAAATTTATAAATATAAAATTATATTATATAAAATATTTTTTGTTACATTAAACCTTTTATTATTAATGCATAATTATTAAAAATATATATATATACTTTTTGAAGAATATAATTGTGAATATCCATTTTTTCTGATTTAATAAAAATAGGTAATAATTAAAAGTAATGGTTTTTTTAAAAAAAGAAAGTAAAAGTAAAATCATTGCAAAAAGAAAATTGAAAAGATCCATTTACAATTTACTTTATCACAATTAAAAAATAATCCAAAGTAAATTGTTGGTGTTTTTATTTATTTGTTTTTGGATTTGTAACCCAATTCAATAAATACAAAAAAAAGATAATGAACTTAAATTAAATGAATAAATAGATATAAAATTCCAAAAAAAAGAAAATGTGATAATTTAATTAAAAAATCTTCTATACATAAATGTTAGAAAAACAATCTTGAATGAGAACATTCTTAGGAGTAACGAGAGTATTTTTAAGAAATTTTATTAAATGAGATTTTTTAAAAGATTTTTTAACCTCTTATCTCTTTCCATTGATCATTTTCCGTTAAATGGTAATATATTTTTAAACATGTTAATTAGATGTTTAAATATTATTTTTATAAACATTCATTACAATATAATTTATCAAATAAAATATCTATTTATTTTAAATTTTAATTATATAAAATAAGTATTTGTTTTTTACATCATACAACTTAAAATATTAATAAATAATTAATTCTTTTTTCCTCCCATTTTATCCGTTTTCACACTCATTCATGTATATATTAATGCTCATTTTAAACAAATGAGGAACCCAACACTTTTCCCAGAGCAAAAATGTTTTGATTAGGCATGGCAAAGGGGCGGGGCTGGATATTGCATTCCCCGTCTCCGTCCCCCAGCTCAAAACTCGTTCTCCGACCCCGTCCTAATCCCCGTCGGGTTTATAAACCCATCTCCATCCTCGTCCCTGGTGCTCGGGATTGGGTTTTCCCCGCCCAGTCTCGTCCTCACTATTTGATTAAAATTAAAAAAAAATATTATTTTTTATTTAAAAAATCGAAGAAAATATTAATTACATAACAAAAAAAAATAACAAAACCACATTTAAAATGAGATTATAATTTAAAAATTACATAACAAAATTAATCAATTCAATTAAAAAAATTACAAAATAATATTTCTTTTTTTCTTTTTTAATATTATTTATTACGGGGCGGGAATGGAGACGGGGGCCTGACGGATATCAGTAAATCCATACCTATCCTGCTCTCACTTTTGGCTTTATGGGAAAACCTGAACCCAAATCCAATTAATTCAATTTTTTCCCACTAAAATTAGAATTGATTCAAACAGATATTCACAGTTCGGGGCCAGTTCATGGCTTTGTCACCGACCCTAGGGAAGCAGAAGCTTGGAGTCGGTGGAAAGCTTGGGTGCACAAGGTCAACTTTCAGAATGTCATTTTTGAAGTTGATTGATGCTATTGCTGTCCTCAATGGTGAGATTTCAGATTTTGATATTATTACTAATAAGTGTAGCACCGTTTGTAATATGAAGTACTAATATTCATTTTTCATACATCCTTTGAAGAATTGATTATTATTATTGAATATATTTATAAAATATTAGATTAAAGAAGCATAATTGTCTTGATTGGCAAGCTTTTAATTTATTTTTTGATAAAAGAATTTATCTTTTTTATTTTATTTTATATCACTCATCATTGTCAAACTCCTTCTACATTTAAGATGAAGCATCCCTTTCTTCTAAAAATTAACACCTCTTGAATGTATAACAAACACTGAATGAGATGTTTCAATTGTCCTTCAAAATATCATCGGGCATGCAAAATTGTAAATTAAACATCTCAATTTCATGATTCTAACAAGAACATAACCAAATTCTTTGATATATTTTTTGATTTTATTACGTGAACTCATCACCATTTTTTTTGTTTAATTTCTGTTTTTTTAATTTATCAATCATGCTCGGTCCCCACTGGCCACCACAGCCAGGCTCTTCTCTTCTTTGCTCAACTACATTCTACCTTTGTTTATGACCAAGAAATATATCTACGACAACTGGATTCTATCTTTCTCAATTTCATTAGAACACTTTCTCCTTCGTAACAAAGACATTTTTTCAGCCAAATTCTACAATTAATGATATCACTTCAAATACTTAAACGCACAGCACAGGTCTAACAAAGAAGTGGTTCCTGAAGTAATCGTGTGGAGGCGGTAGCGAGGAGCGGGTCTAGATCTCGCACTGACGATGTCAATGGAGTTATCGACGATGACGAGGCGGAAAAGGGGGACAAGAAATGAGGAGCAAATCTCATATCTGGAAAAATATTAATAATTCAAAAAATGATAGAGAAAAACGGTAGAGTGGATGTGTGAAGCAGACTCTCATTGCTTTTTTTTTATTATATGGCTTTATTATCCATTCAATTACACCCAACACTGTTTTCAAAGAATTAAAAGCTATCCGTAATTATTTGCCAATGGTCTAATTATGCAGTTGTTGGTGACACTTAGAATTTTCTCTAAATATTGGAAGCAGGTATATATTTATCGAAAAGCTCAAAACCATCTTCCAGGTATTGAAAGGGAATAGATACAACACTATTTTATGCAGTTGTTGCTGTTTGCATGTCCATTTGCGCATGAAGTATGGCAAAGTTGCTACAAATGGATTGGAGGTGTACATCAAGTGCAACATTGTGAACCGATACAACACTATTTTATGCACAATTGCTTCTGGCTTGGGAAGAGAAAAACAAAGTTGTGGAGGGTAGTTTGGTGTGCTACAGTATGGTAAATCTGGTGCCATAGAAACAGGATAATTTTTGAAGGGGAACAGTTGGACTTTGATGAAAACGGTGGAGTGGCTTCGATTTAGATCATGGTCGTGGTTATCGGCTGAAGTAAAAATATTTCAATCACTCCTGTTATGATTGGTATGTAAACCCCCAAGTTCTTGTAAACAGTCATCGGGGTAATAGGCCAATTCTGCTATGCTAGGATATTGCTTTCTGCACAGGGTCACTTCGAGGCTTCAAGTGTGGCACTTAATAAAATAGAATGTGCATTATTACAGGGAGGGAGCACCTTTGAATTGAATGGCACGTAATTTGTGCAGAGATTCTTTCGTGGGGATATAGAAACTTTAATGTAATTGTCAATGTTGTATGACGCAGAGGTACTACCGGTGCCATTGAAAAACTTTTAATTTGGTAGACCCAAAAAAAAAAATGTAACATTATATGCAAATCTTTAAAGCGAGTACTCCATGAGGCAATTTTATTTTCAGATAAGTTCAATGCAACATATATATTGCTTATTATAAACTTCAGCCATTGCCTGGCACAGCTCTTTCTAGATAGAGACTATATAACTATGGCAAATTTAAGTAATATTTGGCTATACGGCCATTTGCTCCATAAGGGAAGAAGCCACCTGGGATACGTTCAGAACCACTCCCATATGAAATCCTTAATACTTCCTCTGGGGTCCTTCCATATGAAAGTGAATATTTGTCTCCCTCAATCACATTACCTGAAACTCTGCCTTCAGCACCTAACCATGGAGGTACTACAATACCCTCACTTTTGGTTCCTTCCATTCCTAGCTTATTCACTAGTTCTGCAATGCGATTTGTGAACTCTCCCACAGTCACTTTATATGGTGGCACCGGCGAGTCCCGTCTTTCGTATAGATATGCTCGATTACTTGTTACAGAGCCACTTGCTGCTCCTAGCATGCCAGCAAAAACCTGCACATAATATACATAATTTGGTACTTTATTTTCTTAAAAGATGTGACACTTCCTATTAAAAATTAAATTTGCGTTATATTTTAAAAATATCAATTAACAAATGGAGTATCTTAAAATTAAAGCAAATAACTAAATTAATTTTATCTTTTAATTTATGTAATAAATGTTGTCTTTCTTGTTCAATACTTTTTTTTTTCTTATCTAGTGTCCTAAAGTTAATATTTACAATAAAAATTATTTATCTTCTATTATATCTTTTCCTTTGGAAAAATTAAAATTTATTAACGAACAATTTATATGTGTATTTCTTTTTAAAAAAAAAAACAACGGTCCCTAAAATTTAGTGACTCCAAAAT
>PYAF01003410.1:1376401-1418543 GCA_007407185.1 Glycine tomentella | reverse complement strand
TAACATCTTTAAAAAACTATGTACTTCTTCTATCTAAAATAAATTGTTGTTTTCGTTAAATTTCAATTAATAATAAATATCGTCCTAGATTATTTTATACATATCAATAAAAATTAAAAAATAGATAAAAAAATAATATTTTCACAAAATTAACCTTATTAAATAGATAAAAGAGAGTAATATTAGTATTAAATTGAAAAACTAAAGTGATACTTATTAATGACATCAGTGGAAAAAAATAATTAATATTATATTGAAAAACTAACATAATACTTAATTTGGGATAATTGTTTTCAAATGTGACACTTATTTTGAGATAGAAGAAGTACATAGTTTTTTAAAGATGTTACTCCATCCATCTTATAATAATTATCGTATAAAAGAAAAAATATTTCAAAAAATATGTCATTTTAATTTTTCAATATAATATTAATTATTTTTTCACATACGTATATAAATTAGTAAAGATAAGATTAATTTTGTAAAATTGTTATTTTGTTTCAGCTATTTATCAATTTTATTTGTTATGTGTAAAATTAACAACCTAACACAATCATTATAATAGGACGGAGAGAGTAATAAATAACAGAGAGGGTTACAAATATGTATTAAAAATGTAGGCTAAAAAGATGATTTTTTGTCCTTACAAAAAAAAATGGATTTTGTCCCTATAATATTTTTAGTTTGTTTATCATCTTCGTAAAATTATAAGGTATTAAATTCTGGCTCAGAGTAAGGTTTGATTATATCCGAATTTACGTGGGAATTTCTAAAAGTTAAAAATAGTCAAAAATTAAAAAATATATAATTTATAATATATTTTTTTTGTAATTTATGATGATTTTTCTACATTTGTGATTGTTTTTCTTCAATTTATTTTTGCATTTTTTTAGTAATTTTTAACCTCTAATTTATACTCATCACAAATTGTTATAAGTATATTTGAATTTATTTACTCTGAATTAAAATATAACATATTTTAATTTTATAAGAATAAAAGGAGAACAACAATTTTATAGGAAGAAAATCTTAACAAGTAGTTAATTACATATTTTAGCAAAAAAAAAATAAAAATACTGACACTCTTCTTATCCTAACAACTACTGTAATTAAATACTATTAATGATTTCCATTCATCTCTTCAATATTCAAGACACAAAAATGCTCCCGGGTCACCACACACATTTAAATCTTAATAATTGTCTCCCATTACGAGTCACGTCTCATTCCAGCAGAGAAATACTCCAACCCAATGACCCGTTTACAGTATTTAATATGAAGATGAGTTTGGCAAGGAAAATATAGGGCGTCAATGTGGCACTCTTGGAACAAATAGGGTAGGTTTGGTTTAACTTTTTAGTGGAATTTGTGCTAAAAGAATTAATGTTCAAAATTTGATTTTAAAAGAATTAATCTGTATTTAGAATAACATCTATTACGTATCTATCTATTCTATATATTACTTTTTAAATGATGGTGTTACTATAACTTTGGGCTTTGGCCTTATGGTAATATCTATAAGGGAGTTGGTTAAATTTTAAAAAATGATTATAGAAAGTTTAACTAAAGTGGAGTACCCTAATGTACAAAAGGACCAGTTGGTGATTATCGAATTTGAGACTAAATTGATTTAATAATATTAAGGGATCAAATTGGTCTGGTTATGGTGGCTTGCTTCGTGATTACTTATTAGGACAATCGATTTCCAGATACTCATGGATTTGTGCGTTCATCACGATGCTAAACTCTTTGCAATCGTCTACGGTCTCCAGACAGCTCGCGATACTGCTTATAGTTACGTTATCTGTGAATCAAATTCCATGATAATCTTGAATCTCATCCTGAAAGGAGCTTCGATCTAATTACCACACTAATTATGCTTCGTTAATATTTAGTTAGGTCCATTCGTTCTTTCATGCCCTGGGAGCTAAAATTCCAATAGATCTAAGTCTAGGGGAAAGGAATTCTTATGCAGCTGATTAATTATCTAAGTCCAGTGTTAAATCTGAAGAAACAATAATTCATGATTTTTGAGATTCTTTTCCATTTCATATTAGTTCAGCTGTTTTAACTGATGCCTTGGTGTTTCTTTTATTAGAAATGTTGTTTCTTACGAAAAACTATCGCATGAAGTTGTATACGAAGGTTTTTTTTTCTTCTCACAAATCAATAATTTTTCACTTTCCTTTTTTATCTTTTAATTAACCAATACAATGAATACACGTAAATCGTGCATACAATTTGTGAATCAAATTTCTTGTTTTTTTAGGGTCTTGTCTAATGATATTTTTAATTTGCTTCCTACATTCGATTTAGTTTTATTTTAAAAAGGGAAAAGTTGCATTTGTTTGTTTTTTTTTTTTTTTGCATTTTGTGGTTTGGTCTTCACAAGGGTATGCATATTGCATACCAAAATTGTGCTTCAGGGCATTCCTTTTGATGTCTATGACATTTTGGACATGATAAATATTAGATTGTTCGTGATTTAAACTCAAGATAGACAAAGATGACGGGTTGTATGGTGCGTACGTTACGTTGTGGAGCTTATGGAGGCATAGATATTTTGATTTCAATTTTTAAAAACTGTTATTAGTTTTCAAAAACCAAACAATAAAATAATTTGTTTAATTTGTGAAAACGGATTTTCAGTTAATTAGATTAAAATGGCAATAGCGGTTGTGTTTTGACCCGTGGCCTCCCGCAAACTCAGTAGATATTTTAACCCATATGCTGAGACGTGAATTTTTAACTGTTTTTTGTCAGCTTTTAGCTTTAAAACACCTTTTGAGAACAATTTTTAGAACTTGATGGACTTTACACGATAAATTGATTGATAAGTAAATGAGAATTGTTTAAAAAAAAAAACAGTTTTTAAAACAAAAATTGGAAGGGAAATCAAACAATCTCTTATCCTTTTCAGCTTTTAATTTTAAATAGTATCAAATTTTAAATAATACCAAATTTTATTTTTAAGTAGTATTAAATTTTATTTTTAATCCTAATTAATTATATAAATATATAATTATTAAAAAAAATTCTCCACTTAATAACTATAAATTTTATTTTTAGATAATGTGATGAACCCCACTGGTTTCAACGTAACTCTACCACTGCATTAAGGCACTAAACAAACCGATTGCTAGAAAACCATGCAAAATTACATGCAAATCTTTAAAGCGGCGTACGTCCACATCATGAGGCAATTTTAATTTCTGAAAAGTTCAATGCAACATAGATTGCTTATTATAAACTTCAGCCAATATTGGCTGGCATAGTACTTTCAAGATATATATAGTTTGCAAAGAGAGTAAAACTATGACACGCTATTTAATTAAGTAATATTTGGCTATACCACCATTTGCTCCCTTAGGGTACAAGCCACCCGGGACACTTGCATCACCTGTCCCATATATTATCCTTAATGTTTCCTCTGGGGTCCTTCGATATGTGAGTGAATCCTTGTCAGCATCAATCACGTTACCTGAAACTTTTCCCTCAGCACCTTCCGGTGGAGGAACTACAAGACCCTCACTTTTGGTTCCGGCATTTCCTAGCCTATTTGCTTGCTCTGCAATTCGATTTGTGAATTCTGCGACAGTCACATTATATGGTGGCACCACCAAGTCACGATGTTCGTAAAGATATGCTCGATTACTTGTTTGAACGCCAGATGCTACTCCCAGAAGGCCAGCAACAAGCTGTACATATATACATATAACACATAGAATTTGGTGATTCATGTGTAATTAATTGAAAGTACTTTCTAAATTACAATGTGACATTTCGATAAATAAATATTGAACCTGATTTTTTTTAAGAGATTAAAATCTGTAGTTTTTTTTTTTGTACATTGAATATAATATATAAGAAATGTAGTTATGTACTACTTAAAATAATTACCTATTAATAATAACTTCCATGTGGTTATAAAAAGATTCATTTTGTTAATATATATATAAAGGAAACATCAAATTTTATTAATGTAATTTTGATAATTATTATATTATTTTTATAACTTGATATAAAATACGATTTGTATTGATATTCAACAGTTGAAGTATATTTACATATTATCAAGATCATTTGTGTCAAATTTTATTAAAATTGAATAAAAAAATAATTAAATTATTTAGATTTTAATATATTTTTAAATATTTATATTACTTTGATTTTAATTTTTATGAAATTAAAAATTACAGGATAATTTATCAAAATTATATTGATTTAATTTTATTCCTCTTTATATATATAGACACACACCACGGGCGCATGTTAATTAAATAATTTTCAAAGATAATAATTATGGCATAAAATAAAAATATAAAATAAAAATAAAAGTATTTCATTTTTTAAAATTTTAGGGGAATTTAATATAAAAAAGTCTATTATTTTTACCCTTGTCCTTTCTAAATAATAAATTACATATGTACTCTTTAAGAAAGTAAGCTAAAAAAAAAGGGATAAAATACTTCAAAAATTGAGGGAAGCTTAGATCCTTACTTCTTTGAATGCGACATTTTGTAGTTTTGGAATGATTCCAGCAAAAGTAGTGGGAGCAACTAAACTAACTATGTAAGTTGCAAGTCGATAGTTCAAGGAATTGGCATAGGGATCAAAAGGTGGGTTGAAAGATTGTCCAAATGATTCAACCACGATTTGGGCAAATACTTCCTTGCTTATATTTATTAATGGCCTAGGGAAACCTTTTACTGCGCAACTGCTTATATCCCTGTAAATTAAGGAACCATGAAACAACACTTTATTTAATTAGGACATATTGATACAAAATTAAAATCATAATATTATTTGGTTGTTTGTTTAAAATAAAGATATTAAATTAGAGATTCATCTCAAAATAAAAAACAAAAATATGCAAATTTTTCTTTTCTATTGTTTCCCATCCCAAAAGTAATGATTGTAGAGAGAGTAGAGAGAACCTCAAATTTCCAACTGCAATTAGACCATATTGCAAGCTGACATCTTTAGCGAGGGGATCCAGATTGGCCATTTGAGCTCCAATGGGAGGGGGTCCTCCCTGGGCTAACCCCGGAGCAAAAGCATCCAATCCACGACCCGTAGCACCATTCAACCAAAACTCAGCTGCCAAATATGCTATATTTAGAGTAAATTCCACAAGATCATCCTCAGATTTAGGGCTTGAGACTTGTCTTTCATTGATCTCGCTAGAGTGAGATCTTGGGGCGAGGAGAAGGAGGACAAGAGAGGAAACAATGAACGAAGTGCGAAGCACCATATTTAAGGTCTCTTAATTTTCTGGGTGGCTAACGTTCACATGTGTTGCGAATGCACATTAAGCATGTATATATAGTAGAGACTTGAGTGCGGTGAGTTATAAAAATTCATCCTTTTGATAGACTTATTTAATTGGACTCAAATCTGATTCCATCAAAATTTAAAATATGAAACATGAGTGAGTCAATCGGATTTATTAATATAAAAATGTAAAGTAGCAATTTTAACATTATATATAATTATATTTTAGAACAAAAAATATACTTAATTAAGATATATTTTATATATAATGTATAATTTAAAATAAATGATATTATTATTAATATATATCTGTTAAAAAATATACTTTCAAAAAATAAAATTGTAAACACTTAATTTTGTCCAGTTTAATAAATAAAAATAAATTTTGAAAAGAATGAAATATATATATATAATTAAAAGAAAAAATTAAATTAAGCTTACAGAAAGATTAAAACTAGTGAAAATATTTTGAATACTATGCAGAGCACAATTCTCAAACTACTTAAAAAAAAAAAAAAAAAAAAACCTGTTTGGTCCCATCATATATGAAATATTAATAGTAACACCTAATATACTCTCGTGTGTTCGGTCGCATATTTCAGGTATATTATAAAACCTCAATTCGGCCAAAGCGGTGAAGGCCTCAAAATTTATCTAGTATCTTAAATGTCCAATCTCATCTAATAAGCACCATACATAGGCATGGCAACTGGGTGCGGGTGAGAACGGCTATTACATTTTTCATTCTCACTCCCTACTCAAAACAGGCTCATGGATCCCGCCTCCAATCCCAGTCAGATTTTAAAACACATCTTCGTCCTAGTTGGAGTTGGGTTTTCCCTATTCACCTCGTCCCAATTATTTGATTAAAATTAAAAAAAATAAAAAATAATATAACTTTTTTATTTTAAAAATCGAACAAAAATACTAATTACGTAACAAAAAAACTATAACAAAATCATATTTAAAATATGAGATCATAATTTAAAAATTACAAAACAAAATTAATCAATTCAATTAAAAAAATTAAAAAATAATATTTCCTTTTTTTCTTTTTTTAATATTATTTATTACGGGACTGGGGTGGGGCGAATATCATTAATCTCGTACCCGGCCCCGCCCACGCCCCCGCTTTTGGCTTTCAGGGAGAACCCGAACCTGATAAACTTATTTTTTCGTGCTAAAATAAGGCGGATATCCATGAATTCGAGTCTCGCTGCCATACCTAACCGTACACACCAATATATATATATATATATATATGAAGTTGAATATTAACTAGTACTAGGGATAGAAATAGGTCAGGTTGCCTATCAAGGATATTTGGCCTTACCTGTTTAAAGTCTAGTCTAACCTGACCTAATTTGTTTATTATAAAGGTCAAATTAAGACTTTTTGAAAAGCCTATTTAAATAAAAAAATCATGCTCAAACTTTAAAAAAATGTTAGGTCTATCATGTTGGCCTATTTAATATATATATATATATATATATATATATATATTAAAACTTAAAGATAATATATTTATTTTTCTAAAAATATTTTTCCTTATTATGAAAGTGGATGATCAACCACTTCAAAAAATCACCTTGAAAATCTAATAAAATGATTAAGTGAAACATATCTATAACTTATAAAATTATATTTGATAATTTATAATTTATAAGAAAACATATTTATTATGTTATTTTTTATTTCTAATTATTTATTTTTATTTAATCAGGCTTTATATACAGACTTTTAGGCTAGACCTTTATGCAAGTCAGACTGAGGCCTTAATAACTTATTTTTAATAGTTAACAAACCAGACTTAAGCTTAATGATATTGATGCGGGTCAGGCTCAAGCCTATCAAAGCCTAAACTGACTTATTTTTATCCCTAGCTAGTACATAAACAATATGAGCATAAAATAGGGGTAGCAGAAATAATTATAAGGTGGATGTGTGATTATATAAAGATGTATAATATAAGAAATGAAGATATTCAACGAAAAGTAATAGTAATATCGGTAAGTGAAAAGATAAGGGTACATAGAATTAGGTAATTTAGACACTTGATAAGACGGTCCTTATATGCTCTTGTAAGAACATAAATTTGTTATCAAGAGCTTGATACAAGGAGAGGTAAAAGCAGTTAAACAATATTTAATAGAGTGAAATAAAGATTGTTAGATAATGTATCTTAGGGAAGAATGGAAAATAAATATAAACTTGGTAGAGGGTTAGACAAATTATTATCTCTATATTTCAAATGATCCATTTTTAGTCTTTTTTTTTATTTTCACCTTCCTTTGCTTTCACTTTTTTTTTTCAACTTTCTCATTTATTATTGAATTCATTTATCACCAATTCTAATTAATTTTGATTAAATGCATTGTTAATATTGATGTAGAAGTAGAACCACATTTCTAAATAAGGGTCGATGCTTAATGTCATCGTACCAGAAAAATCCCAGTTTGACAATGAATGTAGATTATTTTTTATTTTATTTTTGTTATAGCTAGGTACCAATCCAAAGATCACCCGTCGGCTAAGCCAAACATTTATGCATGCTTCTCAATTTATTATAATTTAATATTAATTAAGAGGGTTTGGCAAGGAAAAGATATACAACTTGGGGTAATTAAATTAGGTTGGTCCTATTTAACTTTTGGGCAACTATTTTAAAACATTATTGGTTAAAATGTTTTTATACTATCTGTTAATTAGAAATAATATTTTGTATGATTTTTTAAATAATTATTATTAAATTTAACAAAAAAAATTTATATGGTGATTTGTGATCAAATGATAATATGAAAATATTTTATATTGTTAATATATGTTTAATTTTCTCATTTTTCAAAAAGAAATGTTTTATATTTAGAGTCATATTTTAATGTTTGAGAGAGGAAATAATAATAAACATAAATTCTGCAAAAAATAAACTCCAAAAATGTTACCACAAAAGAAGCAAATTTGAAGGGGACCAAAATTGTATAAAAAAATTTTAAAAAATGAATTCCTCAACATATTTAAGAAAATAATCATATTTTTGCTTAAGTTATAGCAAAATTGGAAGATATGTTTCTAAAAGAATTGCAAAATTCATAAAAAAAAATCTGCATAAAATTTAACAAGAAAAATTCCAACACAACAAAAATATCCAGGTTCATGTCTTTATATAAGCTTTATTATACATGAGGATATAACAGTTATAGAAAAATATGTTTGAAAAATGAAAAAATAGTTTTATATTATGATCATGAAAAGTCAATTAAATAGTGAAATAGTTAATGTATAAAATGTGTTAATAAATTAATAAGAATTGATGCTATCCAAAATAAATATTAGAGTGTAACATTCAATAAAATTGTCTAATGATGATGATGATCATCATCATCATCATAATAATAATAATAATAATAATAATAATAATAATAATAACTAAAGATGATCCTCTTTGTGCTCTTTCGATGATTAAAATTTGAAAATTAAATTTTTTCATATTTTGCATTGACTTACTGGTTCTAAGTACGAGCAAAATTATCTTTTATATATAGACAGTATTTATGATTTATAAGAAAATATAGATTCATAATATATAAAATTTGGCAAATGAATGAAAATCCTATTGGAGCAATATATAAGGACTTGAAAAGATCATACGTAGGTGTTTTTTTTTCCTCAAGTGAGGGCTCTACAAAATTTGGTGCTTATATATAGTCAATAAAATATGTTATTAGGATTTGAGGATTAGTATTGTCTAATTACTGAATTAAATTCTAGTTATAAAAGTAAGAACAAGCAATTTCTTTTGAGTGGTTTTCACTTTGTTAGGTTCATTATATTGGGGTTATTGTTGGTTGTAATTAAACTTATCACGCGAGTGATCACCTTAACAAATTGAGCAAGCTTTAGAAGAATATGGAAGCGATCGAGTGGTGCACCACCTTTTTTGAATCAGACCCAACCACTAGAACCCTTGAATGATGGACGTATTTCTTGTATTTTCACTATTATTTTCTACACTTTTCATTGTTTTTTGAAAAATTCATTCCAAAATGCAATAATGGAAAATACAAGCTATAGTGAGAGTGCACAAAACAACGGATATGATGAAAATGTTCAAACACAAATGTTGACTTGTTGACCTTTTGAGAGAGCATTTTGTGATTATGACATTATATTTATTTATTTTATTTTGGTGTCAACTTGGTGGATCAACCCAATATTATATGTAACCCATACTTCATGAGTTGGGTTTAGATTTCCAATTCAATTTCAGCAAAACGGATCTCATCCATTTCAACCTATTTTTTGCATGCATAGGGGCAAATTAGGTTAATTTAACCCTCTTTTTAATCTATAAATCAAATTCATCAAGAGATTTATAATAATTTATGCACATTGATTAACCAATTAACTAGATCCCTTTGTTAAGTTTATCCATTTTACATTCCTAAATAGCAATGCATAGTGCATCTTATTTCTTTTTTTATTATTTTTTTATATTAAGTCCCCCTTTATTTCTTTATTTCACATCCCTCTGTTACTACTTATACAATAAGTTAAGCTTACATTAACCAGTTTTTTATGACTCTTTACTAAATAGAATTTGCTTTCGAGATTTTTAATATCAAATTATGAACTAATTAGTATCATCCATTTCCAGTTTTGGTCTTATAGACACAATACAAACCTATTGCTAGAAGACCATCTATCATTATATGCAAATTTTTAAAGCGACGAACGTCTTAAGGCAATTTTAATTTCTGATCAGTTCAATGCAACATATATATTGCTTATTATAAACTTCAGCCAATGGATGGCAATGGCATAGTACTTTCAAGATTTATTTGGAAAATAGAGTATAACTATGAAACTCTAGCTATTTAATTAAGTAACATTTGGCTATACGACCATTTGCTCCCATGGGGTAGAAGCCACCCGGGACACGTTCATCACTTGTCCCATATACTATCCTCAATATTTCCTCTGTGGTCCTTCGATATGTGAGTGAATCCTTGTCAGCATCAATCACGTTACCTGAAACTTTTCCTTCAGCACCTTCTGGTGGAGGAACTACAAGACCCTCACTTTTCATTCCTGCTCTTGCTAGCCTATTCCCTTCCTTTGAAATGCGATCTGTGAACTCAGCCACAGTCACATTATATGGTGGCACCACCAAGTCACGATGTTCGTATAGATATGCTCGATTACTTGTTTGAACGCCAGATGCTACTCCCAGAAGGTCAGCAACAAACTGTAAATATATACATATAACATCTATAGAATTTGGTGATTCATGTGTAATTAATTGCAAGTACTTTTAAAAAACAATGTGACATTTCCATAAATAAATATTGAACCTGATTTTTTTTAAAAAGAGAATAAAATATGTAGTTATTTTTTTTGTACATTGGATATAATATATAAGAAATGTAGGTATGTACTACTAAGGTAATTACCTATTAATAATAACTTCCATGTGATTATAAAAGATTGGTTTTGTTAATATATACAGAGAGAGAGGATGGATCAAATTATAATGTAATTTTAATATTTATTACATCATTTTTATAAGTTAATATAGAATATGATTTTTATTAATTCAATTGTTAAATTATATTTATATATTATCAAGATAGTTTGTGTTAAATTTTGTTAAAATTAAACAACAATAATAAAAAGGTAATCAAATTATCCATATTTTAATAAATTTTAAAATATTTATATTACGTCAATTTTAATTTATATGAACTTAAAAATTATAAAATAATGTGATAGTTCTCAAAATTATATCTATTTAATTTGATTTATCTTCATATATATATATATATATATATATATATATATATATAAACACCATGGGCACACGTTAAATAAATAATTTTCAAAGATAATAATTATGACATAAAACAAAAATAAAAAATTAAAATAAAATCATTTCATTTTTTAATTTTAGGGATATTTAATATAAAAAGTCTATTATTTTTACCCTTGTCCTTTCTAAACAATAAGTTATATATGTACTCTTTAAGAAAATAAGCTAAAAAAAGAGAAAATACTTCAAAAATTGAGGTAAGCTAAAATCCTTACTTCTTTGGACGCGACATTTTGTAGCTTTGGAACGATTCCAGCATACGTATTGGGGGCAACTAAAGTAATTATGTAAGTCGCAAGTCGGTAGTTCAAGGAATTGGCATAGGGATCAAAAGGTGGATTCAAAGGTTGTCCAAAGGATTGATCCACGGCTTGAGCAAATACTTCCTTACTTATATTTATTAATGGTCTAGGAAAACCTTTTACCATGCGCTTTATAGCCCTGTAATTATATTAAGAACCATGCGACAACTTTGCTTTAGAATGCTCCTCTTTATATAACCAGGACACGTTGATACAAAAAACCATCAAATTATTGGTTGTTTGTTTAAAATAAAGATATTAATTAGATTCATCTCAAAATAAAAAACTAACACATGCAAATTTTTCTTTTCTATTGTTTCCCATCCCAAAAGTAATGATTGTAGAGAGAGTAGAGAGAACCTCAAATGTCCAACTGCAATTAGACCATATTGCAAGCTGACATCTTTAGCGAGGGGATCCAGATTGGCCATTTGAGCTCCAATGGGAGGGGGTCCTCCCTGGGCTAACCCCGGAGCAAAAGCATCCAATCAACGACCCGTAGCACCAATCAAGCAAAATTCAGCCACCAAAGATGCTAAATTTAGAGGAAATTCCAGAAGATCATTCTCAGATTTAAGGCTTGAGACTTGTCTTTCATTGATCTCGCTAGAGTGAGATCTTGGGGCGAGGAGAAGGAGGACAAGAGAGGAAATAATGAATGATGTGCGAAGCACCATATTTAGGGTCTCTTAATTTTCTGGGTGGCTAACGTACACGTGTTGTGAATGCACATTAAGCATATATATATATATATATATATATATATATATATATATATATATATTCAATGCCTAAAGACCTAAAGAGTAAAGACTCAAGGATGATCCCTACACTAATGGTATCTTATTCGTAAAGTTGAAACCACATCTTGAAATCAATAACTGTCTCCAACTACGTGTAATGTCATCGTACCATAGAAATCCTGATTTAGTGTTTGATTTTCAATTACTAATATTATTATTATTATCACCATATTTAGACTCTAGATAGCTAAGCTATCTTATCTCTTATTTTGTCAAGTCAAATATGAAATATATTTTGGATGGCAATCTCAATTTATCATTTAATATAAAAGGGGTTTGGCAAGGAACCCAAAACGTTCATGTGACAATCTTGGGACAACTAGGATAGGTTTGGCTTGAATTTTTGGAAGAGTTAATGCTTAAAAAAGTCCGATTTTAAAAGAATTGATTTTGTTGCAACTGGGATAGCGGAAAATAGGCAAAAAAAAAAGTCAAAAGTAAAAAAAAAAAAAAAAAAAACATTGTTAATTCATTGTCCAGATTTATTTGTAGGATGAATATTATATTTTTTTAAGAAAAAAATGGGTCTTGAAATCAAATTCTGAATTTAATATGCAAAGATGATATTTTAAGAAGGTACTAACATCTGACGAAGCTTGTTAGAGAACAGTCACTTCTAATTTAATATGCAAAGATGATATTTTAAAAATATTTATTTGTCCTATAAAATAAAACAAGAATATTTATAGATATTTTTTATTATTTTTAATATGAGAATTTTTATCATTTAAAAAATATTTTATTTTCAAAATAATGGATAATTTAAGAATGTTTATTTGTATTCTTATTTTTTTTTATCTCAACTTAATCCTACATATCCCAAGAGTAATGGAGAATTGAAGTTAAATAGTTCTTTTGATATAAAAAAAAATGTTTGTGTTGACAAAAGTTAGTTTTTTATCTTTTATTTAAAATATTCTCATGATAATCAAATAAGAAATGTATCTAAATTTACTATCCAATTATCCATTAGCCTTTTATGGCTTTCATGATAACTAATTGAAAGTACATTAGAAGTGACTATTACTAAATCCTTATTATTTTTCTTTTTTTATATATACAATAATGACAACAAGGTTAGAGTGTAAGAGATAAGACTGTGTAAATTACTATCTAACTAGACCGACTATAGTGGTTCCTTTTATTTTTTCTTTAATTTACTTTATTGTTTTATTTTTACTTCAATTAATTGATTTATTTAAAAGGTTTGTTTTTTATGATATTTTAATTTATTTAAAAGGCTTTTCATGATAACAAAAAATGAAGTGCATTCAAAATGAATATTATTAAACTTTTTATCAAGGCCTTCGTAATACTAAATACAAAATGCATAACTGAAGTGATTATTATTTATCACTAACCCTTTGTTTTCTGTTTTAGTTTTTTTGGTTACATCCTTTTTTTTGTTACATTTCTGTTTTAGATTAATTTAATTTCTTATTTTATTTTAATTTTTTCTTCAAGATAAAATACGTAAATAAAATTAGCACCCTCAATTTACAATAAAAAAACAAATAAATGAGTAAATAAACAAAAAGATAACAATTATTCTATTAAGATGAAAGCAACAAGTAATAAAACAACGACGTATAGAAAAGCAAACAATAGTGGAAAAGAAAAGAAAAAGTAAATTTGCGAAATTAGTTTGTTTTGAGCTTTTACGACTTATTATTATTCAGGCTTTGGGTCTATATTTTGATCAATTTGTGAAGTCAACAACTTATGCCCAGTTGTTCAGAATAATAAATAAATAAATAAAAAAACAGGATTAAGGGAAGAAATAAGCACAGTTTTGGACAGAGAGTTTCTATGATGCCTTCTTAACTTGGGAGATTTTTTATAATGTTGGTCTTTGGTTTTTTAATCGACAGTAATAAGTTATATTATTATCTCATTTTTTAATTTTTAATGATAATTTTATCATATATTTCGATTTAGTTCATGCATAATTAAAATATTTTAAAAAATTAAACTTTTTAATCTCACGTAATCAAATATTTCAATTCACAACAAATATATCCACATTCCAGTTCAAAATAAAAATCCTAAGCACCAAACATACGTAATTGCCTAATCTATTTCTATGGTGATCTAGTAGGAAAAGTGTAATACCTTGAATTTTAACCATGTGTTAAGCTTAGATTGAGCCGGATTAAGCATAAGATTAAGAATTATAAACATGCTTTGGTATCCTTGGAAGAAAGTTTAAGAAAAGAAGGAGAAAACTGTTTTAAATAACTGGCGCTAACCGCGTGAAATGCGGCGTGATCCGCGCCAGATGCATAAATTAGGCCAAATTTTCTGGCATCTCACGCCCCAAGCGTGGGAGTTGACGCTTCCAGCGTGGGGAGGCAGAATTTGTGGCGCGATCAGCGCGGCGTGTGGCGCTATCCGCGCCAGAGGCCTGAAATAGGCCAATTATTGCTGCCATTTCACGCTCCCAGCGTGGGATTCACGCTTCAGGCGTGGCTGGGCAGAGTAGCTGGCGCCATCAGCGCTGGATATGGCGCTATCAGCGCCAGGTTTGAAATGTGGCGCGGGACACAGCGAGATCCGCGCGGAGCTTCGGGCAGGCCTATATATATAAGGTCATTTGGGAACGAAAATGGAAGAGGAAAGTGGGAGAGTAAGCCATTAATGAGTTCCAGAGCTTCATACCTTCTTCATCATTCACCTAAACACCTCCGACCTAACTGAGAAAGTGATCAGAACCCCGAGAGGAGAGAAAACCCCCGATTGATTCTCGAGAAAGAGCGAGAAATAGTGAGATTTGATTTCCCTGAGAGAACCCCTGAGAGCTTGAGACTCTGAGGCGAAGGATGCCTTAATTGAGTGAGTCACCTTAGGGAAAGCGATTCTCTGGTGTTTTTTATCACCACAGAGGTAAAAAACTCAAGCTCTAATCGTTGTTTCTGTGTTTTGGATTCAGGGGTTTTGGAGTTATCTTGAGGGGTGTTTTTGGAGGTGTTAGAGCCGTTATTAGGCTCGGACTCTGTAGAGTCTTATGCTCAGAGGACTGTTCTGAGGAGTTTAGAGCCTTGAATCATCATTACTGATGAAGTTTGATTTTGGCTCTGAGTCAGTCTGAGCAGAGATAAAAGGTTGATTAGTTGACTAGTCTGGACCTTAGAGCAGTTGACAAAGTTGCTCATGAGATTATATAGATAAGATTAACCGGTTGAAACTGGTGATTCTGAGAAGTTTGGTTTCAAGGCTATGGTAAGCAGAGATATGCTTCATGTTAGCCTGATCCGAGTCTTAGTGGAGGCTCTGTAGCCTATAGAGGCTGAGATGGATCCTGTTGAGGGTCTGAGGATCACATGTACAGTGATTTGGTTTATGTTTATAGAAAGGATGAGAGTTTCCTTTCACTTGATCGGTCTAGAATCGTATCTGATACATTATGTGCTTGTTCTTGTGTAGGACGTGAGCGTGAGAGCTTAGGTGGTGTTGACCACGAGACCGGGAGAGCCGGTGATCTATCTAGAGCAGGTAAGCTCTTGGTCCTTGTTTGTGTATCCTCTACTGTGTTCCACCATATACCCAGTGAGTTATGGTTCTGATGTGTGTGTATGTTAGCAGATGAATGATGTATGATGCTGTGAATGATTATTATGTGTGGCCATGAGCTATTGATATGTATGTGATCCCTGAGAAAGGGAATTGATATGTATATGATCCCTGAGAAAAGGAATTGATGTGATTGAATTGTGGCATGTCTGGTTGAATGTGAAACTTGATTATACATATTGTGCTTTAATAGTATCCTATTGTAGTAGGATAGATGACTTGAGATTGAGAAAGACCTGGTGAGAGATGAGCCTGTGATATGGAAGTAGCCTCCTATGTGGAGATGATCCCATATACACAGAGGCAGCCTCCCCGGACAATTGTATTGTATTAAAGGATGAGATGGCCCTGTGCTACATAGAGGAGCCTCTTGAGAAGAGATGTACCTAGGTTCACAGAGGTAGCCTCACCAAAAGGAGATGTACCGGATATATAGATGAGCCTCGTGAGATAGAGATGTACCTATATATCTAGAGGAAGCCTCCGCTAGGGATTCATGCCAGAGATGTGCCGAGTATACAGAAGTAGTCTCCCTGTACAGGGATGATCCTATATACTTAGATGTAGCCTCTGCATGATGATTATTGATGTGATAAATGGCTTTATGTCATGAATATGCCTTGGTTGGGCTGATGGTTATGAATAGCCTGATTGTAGTCAGGTGTATTGTGCATTGATGTGTTTGATGATTGATTTATTAATTCACTGATGATAGTTGTGATTGTGGTTGATATATATATATATATGTATGTGTTGTCAGTGAACCAGGGGAAGGAAATACCTTCAAGGGCCCTGAGTTTACTGAAATTTATATCTCATCCCTTGTGTGGGGCTATGTTTTGCAGGTGACTCTTCCAGAGTAGCAGAGAGATCCCAAGGCAAGAGGCCTATGCAGGATTAGCTGCTAATGGATACCTTAGGCTAGAGGATTTGAGCATGTTGCTCAGATGTTTTGTATTTTGTGCTTAGCCTTTGGTTTTGTTTTGATATACCCTGAGGGGAATTATTTGTACAGTTTTGTACCTGGTACAGAGATTATGTATATTCACCATATTATAGTGTACAGTGCTATACAGATGACATTTGATGATGTCACTTTTAGTATTTGCTTCCAAACTGCTTAAACTCTGATTGGTTATCTGTTTGATTGTGGTGTATGTTTGGTAATGACCCTAATGAGAGAATTGGGGCGTTACAAAAAGTCAAATTGATTCTAATTAAGAAAAATAAATTAAATATTTTTAATATATAAAATTCTATAGAATATATATATATATATATATATATATATATATAATTTTTTTAAAATAAAATAGTTAATGGAGTTGGGTCAACCAGGCCCTTCTTGGTTTGAAGGTTACGGATTCCATACTAACCAACTGAGCCAATAAATCAATTATACTAAAAAATAATTAATGTTGATACACATAACACTAAATTTTTTAATGTATATTTAATACACATATAATTTTACATAATATATTTTGTAACAATTAATTTTGATCTAATAACAAAAAAAACATTTACGGATTTGATAATCCGTAAAAAAAACACTTACATGGACAATCCATATAAAAAAATTTATAGATCGGATAATTCATTAAAAAAAACTTATGGATTGAACAATCCGTAGAAAAAGTAAACTCATATAGATTGACGAATTCATAAAAATCTTACGAATTTGTCAATCCGTATGAAGGTTATGGAATCCGTGGACCTTCAAACTGTGAAGGGTATTTTTGGATATACACTATTTACATATAATGTATTAGAAATTTGTATAGTGTAGGAAACAAAATCCATTTTCAGGAGCCTAATTTGGCCCATCAGGCCAGTAGACTTGAGTTTTTTCTTTTTTTCGGCCTTGTTTTTAGGAGTTAGATTTAACCTTTAACTACAGACTATTCGGACTGATTCATCCATCTAATTAAATTCATATTGTCGGTTCTCTTTTTTTTGTTTGGTATGTGTGAAAAAATGGTCAGTTTTATCAATAAGCTAATGATGTTTTGATAAACAATACTTAAAAAGGATACTTTATAAAATTTAATTAGAATGTACTTTTATATTATTATCCAATTTCAACTTATAATGCGTGTTAATTTTTTTATAATAATTACCTTAAAATTTATATAAAAATGATTTTTAATTGATTTATTTTGTAAAAATATTTATATTTAGTGCATGGCAATAAAACTATATTTTTAAAAGTAAAAGAAAAAAAAATTAAACTCATAAATTTTCTTTTAACGAAACTTATCAATACAGGATAAACTTGTTCATTACTAACTTAATAATATGAAATAGACAATTCAGTAATTATCAAGAGGGTGGGGGAATTTAGAATTATTCCTATACTTATCTTCAGACAGTTTGGTAAGAACGGATCGAAGAAGTATAAGCTCTTTGGTGATATATTTAATGAGTGTGGTTCAGTTAATAATATAAGTTTTTGGTTTATGGACAGAACTTGAGGTTGATTTTTGTAAAATACATTTTTGGAGTGGAACTAGAAGTTTAAGTGTTTAATTATGACTAAACTTTAATCAAGAATTAATCTTATAATTAGTACATAAAAAATTGAATTTTCTGAAAATACAGCACAACTCTCTAACTACTTAAAAAGAAAAAACTGTTTGGTCCCGTCATATATGAAGTATTAATAGTGACACCTAATATACTCTCGTATGTTCGGTCGCATATTTCAGGTATATTATAAAACCTCAATTCGGCCAAAGCGGTGAAGGCCTCAAATTTTATCCACTATCTTAATGTCCAAGCTCATCTAATAAACACCATACACACCACTATATATAAGCCAATTTATTATATTATATATACAAGCCAAGCTTCTATATACACACACCACAACCACTTCTATAAACACCACTTCATAATGCACAAATTAGCACAACCAATGTATTCCTTAACAGAGGAATTGAAGTCCAAAGCCGAGGTGTATTATGGGGACAAAGTTTGCAGGGAGAAGTTCTCTTTGTTGCTGGCAGAAATAGGTCTACCTGATGGATTATTAACCATTCAAGACATTGAGGAATGTGGTTATGTCAAGGAAATAGGCTTTGTTTGGCTGAAGCTCGAGAAGAAGAGGGAGCACAGGTTTGATAACATTCTTGTTTGCTATGATACAGTGGTAACTGCTTATGTGGAGCAAAACAAGATCAAGAATCTCACTGGGGTGAAGGCCAGGGACTTCTTGCTTTGGTTCACTTTGAACGAGATTTGTGTTAAGGGCAATCCAGAAGAACCTGTCATCACTTTCAAGTCTTTGGTTGGTTTGTCTATGTCTTTTCCATTGTCATTGTTTGATGCAGGGAAAGAAGCCAAGGAAGAAGCAAAGGAAGAGAAGTGGTGGAGGATGATCAAACTGTAATTAGTGCAAAAAATATAAAATGAAATAATATTTTATGTATTTGTAATTTTGTACATATGAGGTTGTTCATCAGGGTCTGATTATGCTGATGCAATTAATTAATGCACTTGTATATTTTTAATGATTTATTGGCTGTAGTTTATAAAAAATTAATGAAGGTCTTTAAAATGTGAAGTAGAAGAAAAAGAATATGCTATGTAATATTATTCGTTTCATTTAGAATATGCCAAGAGGTGTTTATTGTATTCTCTTTCCAAATTCTTCACGTAATCCTCTTCGCAGAGGCGTGTGCCTTTCCTGGCATACGTGAGACGAGGGAAAGGGTCACCTTACTTTTAGACTAATTTAGAGTCGTGTTTCTGTTTGAAAGGAACATTTTATGATGGAGACGCTAAGTTAAATGACAAGGTATAATAATTTGTGGTTCAATCTATCGAGCCCATGTAAATTCAGATAGGAGCACTTCTAAAAGGTGGGCCAGAAAATGCATCTCACTTTTTTCTTAAATTGGAAATTTGAATTATTATATGTTATGTTGTTGACTAATTTATCAACGATTTCTTAGTTTAAGCTACATATATTAAACTCAATAAAGTTTTTAATTTGAGTCTTTTGAATGAAAAATTATAATTAAAAATGAAAATTTTCACTAAAGATAATTAATTAAATTCCTTGATACAAATTAATTATTAATAAAATCAATAAATATTTCATACTAATAACTTAATATATATATATATATCATACTTATTTTCTTAGTTGTTATTTGTACTTGCAATGCACTAATAGCCTATAGGATAATTATCCTCACAAAATAATTTTTTTACTTAAAGATCTTCAATAAAAAATAAATTTATCCCCCCAAAAAATAACTATTAATTGTCCCTACCAGATAATATTTTTTAAATAAAGGTAAAAAGTTATACGAAATAAAAGAAAATAAATTAATATGTATAGAAAATAATTATAATCTATATAAACTTAGATATTTTGGAATTTTTTATCATGGAATTATGTATTTTTAAAAACTTATAGTATTTTTATGAAAAATATGATTTTTTTTCTCACTAAACAATTTTTTTGAATCCGTCACTCTGTTATTTGTATCATAGTGATTTTTCCCTTTCCTACCTATTGAAGATCCTAACTTTGCAGGCTGCACCAAAAGAGGAAAAACCCAAATTCTCTAGAACGCCTTCATCTTTTGCAAAATGCTGTGTAACAATAAGATTTTTAGTGGAGGTGCTATACATTAGAAGTTAGAATATTTATAGGATTTTTTATATGATGAGTGAAAATATATGTTAGGAATATGAAGCGGTAAAATACTAGGGAAAGATCTTTATTAATAAATGAGTCAATTAATTAGAAGAGTTAGCTTGACATTATATTCAATTTAACTGTGTTTTTGGATATATATATATATATATATATATATATATATATATATATATTTTATACTTTTTCACGTCAAATGTCCAATAAAAAACTCAACTTGACGTAGCTTCAAACCAGATCCCACGTGTTCAAATTCACCCTACAACTTTAAATATTAAGTATGTAAGTTATTTTTACTTATAATTTGTTCAACTTGTTTTTTTTTTTTTAAATGTGAGGCTTTTGACTTTTGCGTGAGTACACGTTGATTTCATGGATACATTTAACTTTTGGCATAATTTTTCATTTATTAATATTGATACACAGGGTTTTTATTCTCGTGAGAAAAATTGGCTAAAAAAAATGCTGGCAAAAGTGCATAGCGCTGATTATCCACGAGTAGTAGGAAGATGTTCGTCTGTTAAGAAAGAATGAATGAGAGAGAGCCTCACTGGGCTTGTTATGTGGCACCATGTGACCAGCTCCTCTCACTGTCCCGTATGTCAACCCTTCATATTCAACTATTCTTCCTCCAACCTGCATTGTTTCACCCATTCTCTATCAAACTCAATATATAGGGAATCAATGAGTAAATAGTAATGCTATCAATAAATGGTCCTAAAGATAAACACAATCAATTCTAAAGTATCCACCTCATTCTCGAGGCATAAGAGTACTTTTTGTTTCTTTATATATATAAATACACACACATACATGGGAGGCATAAGGATACTTGTCATTGTCAAACTATGTTTAAGTATATATGTGGACTTTGGTATGATGATTTTCACTGATTTTACATTTGTATGTTTGAAATTGGTATGCATTTATTGGCTTGTATCAACACTTCATTCACATATAATTTTCTTTTAAAAAAACTCACCATGATATATCATTACATTTAAGATATCTTTTTTATTAAATATATATTTTTTAGTTTTTATTTATAAAATTTAAATTAAAAGTAGTATATATTCTTTTTTAAAAGACTCAATTCATATATTATTTTTTGCATTAATTTTTTTAGATTAAAATATGCCTAATACTGATAATCAAATAACTTGGAGAAAAAAAAGTTCATACCAAACAAAAAAAAAAAGAGTATTAATGACAAATATAATCTTGAAAAAATATATAAACTTAGTTTAAATTTATTATTATGGATTAAATTAAATATTTTTTGAATCCTTTAAGATTAATAGATGGGTATTTGTTTCTATCTTTGTTTCGATCAAAGATTAACTCCGCAAGCTGAGGGATATAGTGACATGGAAAATATGGACAATGAAAATGTGGTTATGCTAGTAATGTATGTGACCAAGATATCATATATGAAGTTAAAACACTAACCAGCATAGTTTTCTCCTGATATAAAAAGGTCACGAGATTTGAACTGCAAGTGGAAATCTTTGTAGCCAATTCACCAAGAAATTGTAGGTATCCTCAGCTGATTCAAGCAGCTTGTCAACAAATATGGAAACTTAAAATAATCAACAAGATCAGACGAATTTATCTTCTGTAAAGGAAACTCACCCACAAAATTATCCTCTAATATGGTGAAATCAGAAGATGTGTTAGTATAAGCAAAATAAATCCTCAGTCTCTCCTTCTCTTTTTGCTTTTTTATTATAGCAGTACTTATTAGCACAGTAATAATTGTTTGCATATAACATTATAACAAGAGATAGTGAAAGGCACAAAATTCAAAGATGGAAATAATATAGATATGCATAAACCTTGATTCCAGGAGTGGGTGTTGAAATGTAGTCCTTCCAAACAAACCAGATAAATGAAATGGTATCAATACAATAAGATCTCCAACTATAACCTTAAAGGAAAAATGAAAAACTATAATAATATGAAAATGGTGGTTGACATGTTGCAAGTTTGATAACAAAAAAATCAGAGACCTCCATTGAGCCAGACGCTTCATGGAGGGTTCAGATTGAGCTTCAAAGAACCAGTAGAAAAGTTCCCTCCCATGGTTTTCATTGAGAGTGATGTAACCTGAAAAGTGTGAGACTGAGGGGCTTGAAGGTTGGCCAGGAAGATGAATTATTCTATCAGATTCATATGTTTCCACATTTATTGCAGATGCTTTAATGAACCAAGTACTTAAAAGAAAGAAGCATAGGTAGGAACTGGAGACACAGAATAACATTCATATTCAAATTCATAACTACTAATAAAATCGACCTCTTTCTCTTTGGTCAAAACATTGTGTTGAACTGTTGATTAGTTACTCTTGTGGTGCTAACAATGATGACTGAGACTGAGAGATCGATTAGAATTGTAGGAAATGGCCAATAAAGCCTTGTCCACACGAGCCCGCCAACATTAAGTTGTTTGACCTCAATGGGCACCATGATGATGCATGTCACTGTTCTTTTTATCACATATATTCCGGTATTCCAGTGTCAGGCATAGTGGTGGTCCCTTATTATGATCAACTAGATTATATCATATTCATGCTTTTGTGCTTATCTTTATTAAAAGAGTGTAAAAGCAAACATATTCACAGCCAAGCTAAGAATTCACTGCATCTTTTGATAGACTCACTCGTGTTTTTTGCTAAATTAATCGCAATGCTCTTCCAAAGGAGATATATTTCTTCTAAGGGTCGTTAGTCATTACCTGAGTTGATAGATTAAATCAATTATATATATATATATATATATATATATATATATATGACTTGATAATAATATAATTTTTTTTTCATCATTTATGTTCATTAAGAAAGGAATCCTGATTAATCTGGAGTTCAGAAAGGAACTGTGTTGGATACCAAATGCAACGCCGCCCTTTTCATAACATATCTCTCTACTCAGGCTATTAATTGAAATTAATAAAATTTAATTTTAAAATATTAATTTATTATGTAATAAAATAAGTTCAACGGATTAGATTCTTGCTGTTCCGCTACTAATTCTAAAGGATCAAAATCCATGGTAAAGAATAAATAATGATGTATGAACATCCTCAGTTCCTCACATCACAACATCACATGATATTTGATAATTGGAGGGGTGAAAAATACATGCAAGAGAAGAAATGCAGGTATAATAAATTATTATAATTTAATGAGACGAGTCAAATGAATGTTTGTAGTTAAGGGATGTCTACATATCATTGTTGTTCATTTATTTATATTGATCATACACGGGTCTTCATTCTTGTGAGAAAAATTGCCAACCCAAAATACTGGCACAAGTACATATATATATATATATTATCCACGAGTAGGAAGATGTTCGTCTGTTAAGAAAGAATGAATTAGAGAGAGAGCCTCACTAGGCTTGTTCAGTGGCACCAAGTGACCAGCTCCTCTCACTGTCACATATGTCAACCCTTGGTATTCAACTATTCTTCCTCCAACCTGGTAATTAGAGTACAAGGAATACATGAGTAAATAGCCCCAATGTAAATAGGGGCAAAATAAAATAAAATAACAGTGAATTCTAAGAGTATCGACCTCATTCTTGAATCTTGAGGCATACATAAGGTTACCTCTCAAACTATGTTCATGTATATATGTGCAATATGGTAGGATGAATTTCACGATTCTACACGTGTATGTTTGTATACATGTAATGGCTTGATCAACAACACAAATATAATTTTCTTTTAAGAAAAAGTACATAAAAGATTATTATACCTAGAAATATTAAATATATTAATGTACTGACAAAATAGGATTATAACTTTCAAAAGTAAATTAATTATGTTTTAATTATTAAAAAAAAGTGGGTACTTAATTAAGGAAAATTAAGGGGCGTGAACCTGATTATCATGGTACCAAGTCCGCCACCTAGACTTGAGAGGTAATCCCAGAGCCTCAACGCAATATCGTGTCCCTATCACCGGTACTCTTCCATCTGCATCTCCACTGCACCAAAAACAAAATCAATTAAAAGAAAATTAAACACGAAATCGAAATAACATAAAATTCTATCTTTAAAGTTGTGATGTATTTTTTAGATGTGTAAGTAAATATTCTTTATGCCCAACTAATAGAAACAGAGGCTAATTAATGCGAGTCATGGTATAAGAATGATGATTCCAAAAAGTGAATCACGGTAAAGGGTATAATAATCCCTACATACAGGGCACATGAATACGTGACACTTTCGCCGAAAGCAAGCTGTAATTCCCTCATGTCATTCAATGTACATCAGAGAAATATCTAAAAGCTAAAGAACCATATGTATCAGTTATGAAGCATATCATCACAGAGGAATAAATGTTACTTCCACAAATCGTTGATCTTGGAAAGCAATACTCTTCCAATAGAGAATTATTAGATGGTGGGAATTATTATGATATCAAATAATTTTTATATGATATACTCTCTTCGTTATAACATATATAACGTTTCAGAGAAAAAAATAATTCAAAAATATGTTATTTTTACAAAATCAATACTATATTAAATTTTTTTTCTAAGATTACTCTTAATAAATACTTAGTGAGAATAGTATATAGAAAAAGTAAATAAATTATTAATTAGAGAAATAAATAATATATTAGAAAGTTATTTAATGTTTTCTTGAAATTCAACAAATTAATTATATTTCTTAATATTTATGCAAAAATCTTAAACATCATATATTCTAGTATAATAAGTGTTATTAATTTTTTTATAAATTAAAAAATTTGAATAAATATTACATAGAAATTAGACAGAACCATACACACATGGTAGTCCATAATCTAATAATTTCTTTGTGCATTGATTAATAATCCATTTGAGAAGTGATCTTTATCATTATTACTTAAAAGAGAAAGAGAGAACCTAGCCAAAAATACCTGTAAATCCATATCTTAAGGCCACCTTTGATGAGTTTAGTGTAGACAGGTAGGACCGAGAAATTAGAGAAGTTGTAAGTCCGCAATATGGAATTACTAAGAAATGAAACACGGAAATTAATATTCAATATTCAATCATTAGTAAAAATTAAGAAAGAGCATTGACGGAACAAATTCTGGTGCTTACTTGCACACCTTCCATGCTACGTTAGTGTCTCTTTTAGTATCTGCATGAAAAGATGACTGAACATCTTTTCTATTGAAGTATTCTTCTGCATAATTGGAATAACAAGGATCATAGCCCCCAAAAATTCTCATCCTCTTTAGTCTATAATCATTTCTCTCCTGCAAGAAGCAAATTTTCCCTCAAACCAATTGATATGGAAATTAATTAGTGATCATAATTTAGAATCTGAAAATTTGTGACAGTAATTTTCTACCTTAGTTAATGATTCAGGGCCGTTACTGTCGCCATCATCAGCTATTGAGGATGTGCTGTTTAGAAGACATGCCGGGGCATAAATGTTGTATATGTCGATTTCTGAGTAATCTTGGAAGACTTCGTTCATGGCCTTGTTGCATTCATTAGACCATTCAAATTGTTTAAAATCACATACTTGTTTTGCTTTGTCGTATTGCTGGTCTGATATAACCGCGTGGCTCCATGCATATTCCAGAAGGCCTTTATAGTCATAGTAATCATCAGTCTCTGGGTTCCCTACCTGATGATGTGAATATATCCATTTAGAAGGCAATGAAATCATCTGGGGTGCATGTTCTCCTATAATTTTTAGTTTTGCACAAAATGTGTGCTGTTCTCTAATCATAAGTGAAGTTTAACCTCGAAAATCTACCATATAAAAATTTGTGTTGAAGGTCAACATTTTACTAAGATAAAACTTTAATTTTGATTAGAGAATAGAACCAAAAACATGCATCTAAATTTTATCCTTTTTTTTCCTAATTAGAGAGGATTTACTTACAATAAAACCTTTAAGATTGATAAAGGGGTATTTGCTCCCATCTTTATTTCGATCAAAGATTAACTCTGCAAGCTGAGGGATATAGTGACCTGGAAAATATGGACGATGAAAATGTGGTTATGCTAGTAATGTATGTAACAGAGATGTCTAAGTGAAGTTAAATACTAACCACCATAGCTTTCTCCTGATATAAAAAAGTCCCGGGATTTGAACTGTGGGAATCTTTGTAGCCAATTCACCAAGAAATTGTAGGCATCCTCAGCTGATACAAGTAGTTTGTCAAATATGGCCACTTTAATCATTCAACAAAATCAGAAGAATTTATCTTCTGTAAAGGAAACTCACCCACAAAATTATCCTCTAATATGGTGAGATCAGAAGATGTGTTAGTATAAGAAAATCCAACTCCAACAGGGGACTCCACAAATAACAAATTTGCTTCTGCAAGGGTTTCAAATTTCCAAGCAAGCAAAATAAATCCTCAAACTCTCCCCTTCTTAATACTTATTAGCACAGTAATATCATTAATTAGGATATAACAATAGATAGTAAAAACAAAAGGAACATACTACAAAGTCAAAAGATGGAAATAATATATAAATGTACAAACCTTGATTCCAGGAGTATGTGTTGAAATGTAGTCCTTCCCCATTTTTGTTGACTATAAGAGGTCCAATCTCAACAACTGCGCCATACCCAACAGAGGAGCATCCGGGTCCTTCCATGCAAACCAATATAAAAAAAATGGTATCAATATAATAAGATCTCTAATCTAACTATAACCTTGACAACAACAAAATCAGAGACCTCCATTGAGCCAGAGAAGGAGAGGCTTCTTGGAGGGTTCAGATTGAGCTTCAAAGAACCAGTAGAAAAGTTCCCTCCTATGGTTTTCGTTGACAGTGATGTAACCTGAAAAGTGTGAGACTGAGGGGCTTGAAGGTTGGCCAGGAAGATCAATTATTCTATCAGATTCATATGTTTCCATATTTATTGCAGATGCTTTAATGAGCAAAGTACTTAAAAGAAAGAAACATAGGAACTGGAGGCACAGAATAACATTCATTTTCATATTCATAACTGCTACTAAAATCGACCTCTTTGGCCAAAACCATTGGGTTGATTATATTTATAGTGCTAACAACATTACTGACTGTTAGATCACTTGGGGTTGTTGGAAAAGATCAATATATAGTACACTTGGAACCGGCCTTGCCCACAAGAGCCCACCATAAGTTGTTTGACTTCAAAGGGCACCATGATGATGCATGTCACTAATATTTTTATCAATATGGCCAAGTTTATTGCCACTATTTTCTTTTGAATGTGGCTAAGTTTATTGTCACTACTCACTAACCCTTCCTGCCACTACATCGTGGTGGTCCCTTATCTTGATTAACTACAACACTATGTCACATCAATCCTCTACTAAAAAATTCACTGCATCTTTGGACTGACTCACTTGTTTTTTTTGCTAAATTCTTGCTAAGAGTTCACAAGTATATACTTACGTAATTATTATGCAATATAAAATAAGTAAGGGCTAACAAATAACAATTATCTTTAAGATATTAGTTAAAAAGGTAAAAAGAATATAATAAAAGAAGTGCTTATTGTTAAAAAATAAAAATAATTCAATATTTTTTAGCAATAAAAATATTTAATAAAGTTATTCTTAATTAGTGTTTTCAGGAAACTTACTAATAAAATTACGTAAAATACAATGAATTTGTCAGTTTATTTATGTATTTTAGAATATTTAAATTACATGTATAAAAAAAATTACATAAATTATCAAATATGATAAATAATTTGATATATAATTCATTATAATGGTGTGTTTTCAAAAGTTAAAGACATTTAGGATGAATTTCACTGAGTTATAAGGATACTAAATATTAATACATAAAATGCTAATATAAAGCACTATAACATTATAATAGGATAAAATAAATAACTAGAATAAGAGTATGTTATACAAAGGTGATAATGCAGCACCATTATACAAACTATCACACGTTTGTCTCTTCTTATTGGCAACTACAAATCATAAATAATTAGAATTTCCTTCCCCTGTAATTGTATATGCAAGGGATTTTTCGTGTGGTTAAATAAAATCAAATTTGGAAATAATATTAGAATTTATGTTTAAGTCATCTCCTAAAAGACTAGCGATTATTTGAACAATTCTAATTAAAAGACTAAGGTTTGTAAAAGTAATTGTCAAATTGATTATAGTTGAATGCGTAAAAAAATAGTGTAAGAGTGAAAAACAAATAAAAGAAACTAGTTGAACAACATTCAAAATATTGTTGTGAGAAATGGATGGTTTGAAAAGTCAGGGTTGGATTTTGTTTCTCCCTTTCTCAATGCAATGATTTTAATCAATCCAGTTATTCATGCAATATTCATAGTTATATTCTAAATCTAATGTCTTAGGTGAAAGAGTCTAAGTTATTTAATATTTCAATGTCTTGACAAATCAACCTAAGCAATCACCATTAATGTTTAAGAATTAACTGAGTTTAATTGGTATTTACCTATGTCTATAATTAATTCCAATTAGGTATTCTTCTCAATTCAGGAATCAGACAAATGTCTATAGACTAAATTATCAATTTCTAAGATCAAATAATAGATGATCAAAAAGAAGAAGGGATAATTGTATTAAGAGTATTACATAAAATTAGGTTCAATCTTTCCATATAAACATGAATATAAACATCACGGATGAACAGACAACTTAAAGCATCTCGAAAGCCATTCATATGTTTATGTATTACATATTATCTGAATAATGCAGCAAAACTGGAAAACATGTAATACAAACGTGATAACTAATGCAGCTCCGACTACACTGAGACAATGCAATTCTCATCCATTTCCAAGAAGCGGGAAATTCCCTGATCTTGATCTTGATCTTGATCTTTCACTAGTCTAGCCATATTAGAGAAGGATTTTGTTTGGAGGGGAGGGTTTAGTCTCCATTGTATTCTTTCCTTTTTTGGGTTCGGATGTGAGCCTGTCTTTAGCCAGTTCTCTGGCATCTGAATTGGGGTAGTTTCCATGTATTAGGCTGCCATAGGAGTTTAACTTCCTATACCAACGCTTTTTCTAATACACCCAACATATTTTTTTTATTTCCAACTTTACCCTCATACGGATCGACGATCCGTAAGAATTGAATGGTGTATGTCGGTGTGTAACTTACGGATTTTGAAAAGAACAAAATTGGTATTACAGTGTGCATGCTGGGTGTATTAGAAAATTAGCTGGTGTAGAAAGTTAAACTCCTGCCATAGTTCTGTCATGTTTGTTGATGGGCTTTTTTTGTTTAGTACTACTTGTACTCTTATTTCCTATCATATATTTAATATATCATATTTTGCTTATAAAAAAAAATTGCTGTACATTTTAGAACATCTAAAGTGCATTTGAGCAATAAGGTGACAAGATTTGTATAATATACTGATATGCCCTGACCAGTATGAATTGGGAAAACTTAAACGTAAAATATCTCACTCCATCGAAAAGAGGAGTTCATAGTTCCTTGGGAGAAAGAAAAGAAAAATGGGACGCTCTTGCTTACATTAAGTGATCAGCAATTTACATTTTTGTGTATGTCCAGGGTACAATACATGACATTCCGCTAACAGGGACAGGCAACTCATATTACCCTCCTCCAGTGATTATGTTAATATGTTGACTTCTTGGTAAAAATGAGACAAATAAGCTTTACAACAAGAATGCATCATAACACTCCCAGTACAATATTACAGATATAATGAAAGTTAGACTGGTGTGCCTGGGGTTGAATATTGAAATTGAAAGTGCTCATCACTCAAAAATATAGAAACTGGGACAAGAGAAATCAATTGCTATGTTTCAAGAGGCTGAAGAATTAATTTGGCATTCTTCTTTTGAGATTTTGGTTTCCTTTTTAGGAAGAAGAGGGAGAATGGTCGAAAAATGGATCTTGAGAAGCGGCTCAAGTGATCCTGGAGTCCATCCATCTGATAATGACCAAACCGCCAATCCCGTTCTATATAAGGTCGCTGTTCAGGTTCATCAAGACCGCCTGTCATGAGAACCAAGAAAACTTATTAGACTTATCCATATAACCCCCATATAGAACTCAAGTCACTGAAGAATGAATATAATGTAGTGTTAAATAGTCATCTTAAACTTGATATAACTATTTGTCCTTGTTAAAACAGGAACCAAATATTTGTCTTCAGTTTCGCATGGTGCCAATAAAATTTAATGGCTAAATTATTGATGTAAAGTTGCAAAGTAAAAACAATCTGGGTATTGAAAAAAATTATGTTAAAATAAGAAGGGAGGGAAACAAACATAAAATGGCCTTGTTTTCTTCTCTTTCGCAGATCTTTGAAGTTCATCCCATGCTCTTTCACGATCTTCACGTGTAACTTTGCCTGTATTCACAATCTGCAATCAAAATTTCATAGGAAGTGTCATAAAAATTAGACAGCAAATGTCATGGAAAAGCAAATGCAGGCAGGGAGTTCGAACTTTAGAAAATAGATGGTAAGAGGGGCGAGGGATCCGTGCAAGATTATTTGCCCGGTCAACCGCAACAAGTCCAAACTTGGGACCATACCCATCGGCCCACTCCCAATTATCAGAAATTGTCCAGAACAGGTAACCAAGTACACGCACACCCTGTAGAACAATTACAAGAAGTCTAACATGAAATCAGTGTTTACGAAAGAATAACTTAATTTTAAGCAAATAAAGATTTAATTCATACTCAAACCATGATCATGGCAGCATAAATAGCAAGCAAATGCTCAAGAGATATGGCCGGCGGATCAAATCTGTCTCATCTGAAACCCCATTTTCAGTAATGATGAAAGGAATATTTAGATGTTTGTATCTGTCATGGTACTGAAGCAACATACGGTATAAGCCATCAGGGTATACCCCACGACCAGATTCGCTATACTCATCATTTTCCACCAGCTTCAGGCCTGCACCCGAAACCACTTCCTGAAATAAATGTGAGAATTTTCATGTGGGTATGCCAGATATCATGCACAGTGTACTGTCAAGGTTAATAAAGCAAACCTGCCCATAGTAGTTTAAGCCTATATAGTCCAGCTTCTCAGATATGTCATTGATGTATGGGAAGAGAGTCAACGAATAAGCCAGTGAAACAGCAGCAATATCAAACAAACCATAGGGTCGCATGAATGACACATGATGTGCTACACCGACTATTGAATTTAATGGGTTACTGCCAAAAAGATATTATAGTTCAATTAATTACAAATATAAATTTAGAAAATAGCGTAAGTTATCAACTGCAAATGTTTAGCCTTATAAATGTGAAGAGCTGAGAAGGCATAAAATGATTGATTGCACTTGAAAGATATGGTAACAGAGAATGGACATAGAAAGAAGCTAATAAATAAAAGCTAATACAGATAAGCCAGGAAAAGAGGATAAATATCATAAAAACATTGTTGAATGAACAAATATTTATAAGTTCCATAAGCAGGTCTCTGATTATCTATATGCCCAATATAAACTTGCAAGAAATCTGAAGCTTCTTTGAGAAAGAAACACCTTAGTCCATGGATATAGTCATATGCCTTTGAGTGTGCAATAGACATCCAATGCATGGCCTGCTGGAAAAACACCAGTTGGAAGTGCAGAAGTAGCAGCCTCAAGCATATCAGGATGACCACCAGGCCAAGCTCCAGCACAATAAGTAAGCATACAGAAGACATGGGGCTCATTAAATGTTACCCAATAGTCTACCAAATCTGAGACACTGTCTACAACAAGCCTGCATGGAAAGGGAGGATATGAGAAATAGTTTCATGAATATATACTATCATAAGATGAGTAACTCAATAGGACTAGACAATAATGTGAGCTAAACAAGAAGAAAATTGATATTCATGAAAAGAAAAAATAGTATATAGAAGCAGGAATGTCAATCTCTAAACTTCCCAAACATGTTAAAAAGACATGCATGGAATTAGTAGTCGATAAAGAGACAGAAGGATGGTTAAATGTGACATAGAAAACTCAAACGTTTATATCATAATGGGGTCAAGATGGAGAATTCACAGAGGAATACATTTCATCACTGAACTATCAGCTTTTCATTTAACTTTCAAATGATTTTCTTAGTAGTTAGCATGGTTTCAATGCTGTTTTGATGAGAAAAAAGAAAATCACATTTTAGTCCAGTAGTTCCATTAATTTGTTAAGAATGAACCTAAAGTTTTACATGTCCACCTGGTATATTTGATTCAGCACTCTCTATTCCACTAAGTCTGACATCTTGCTTCACCATCTTGTGTGATTAGAAACTGCACATTGCTTAATCTGCACTAACAAATTGCTGCTATCGTACTGTGATATCCAATGAACCCAACCTATTTAATTCAACCCTGTTTTAAACAATACTATTCTGTTTAAATCATTGAATGAAGTATTTGTTTGTTGGCATATAGTCATAAGAGTTTATCTTAAAGGAAACCGCTATGCCATGGCAGGTTAATATACCAGTCTACAAATGAACAAAGACTCAAACTAAAAAAAAAAGAAGATAAAAATGTAATTTTGCAGTAATTAATCCAGCACCATAATTGGACTACGATTTTGAAAAATTCCATGACAATGGGAAAAAGGATCCATGTATAAAGTCAATGATGTATGCATTTCATTCATTTACAAGTTACAACCATAGGCTGGCACAGGGTAGCTGTTAATCTCACTTGAAACTTGAGAGATATCCACAGCAGCTAGAATAATAATAGGCCATAGCATACAGACAACAGCCACTAAAGGAAAAACTAACTTGGTAAAGTCCATGAAATAATCCACTGTCTTTTCCAGCTTCCAACCTCCATACTCACCAGCCCACGGTGGAAGTGAGTGATGAAAAAGAGTGAGCATCACTTTCATTCCATATGATCGAACCCTATTGATAATCCACTTATATCGTTCCAATGCAGCATAGTTAACCTAAGAAAGAACAACAGGTGAGTTACTCATAGTTCAACATAAAACAGAAAATTGAAAAACATATGCATAAGCTTAAGCGCCATTAGAGAAGCTATTGACTGACATAAGCTTAACCATGAATGGCACCATTATTCATCATTATTATGAAAAGGTCAGCATCCAACTTACAAATTCATTAAGGCTGTTTACTGGCTCCATTGGCATGATTCTTGTCCAATCTATTCCCATGCGAAAAACTGTAACACCAGTATCCTTGGCCAATTTTATTTCAGTTTTAGGATCAGACCAAAACCTTAAGCTCTCCTCCCTGAAAATCAGGCATTTTTTAAAATTCTAGTTAGCCATAAAACTATACTTTTTTTTGGAGGAGGGGAGGGTAAAACTTTAAATTTTGAATTTAAGAGTTACATAATGCTGGCAACTAATCATAATTCACTTTATACATAATGCTGGCATAGGATGACGGTGTAATACATGTATTATTTATTATTATAAAAAAAATTATTGGAAGGTTTCTTTTCATGATAACCTATGATTTTATTCCTTTCATTCTAAAAATTAATTGAAGAATAAATGCATGAATTGAAAAAATCACTCTCACTTCGATTTCCTCCAAACCTAACAAACCCTGGAAGTCTAAAAGATCCAGCTCTTCCTGCAATTAACATGAAAATAAAATTATCTCAGGGCTTACGGGCGCGGAACATTATGCCAAGCAGTTACATTAGGACGGGCTTCTTCTTCTCCTTCTTGCACTTCCACTTCCATGTACTTCTCAATTCCCCTAATCATGGCCTCCATCGCCACCTTAAGAGGCTTCTTGCTCCGCGGAGATGTTACGGCCTGCTGGGACCCACCATCGCCAGAAGCAGAACCAATCACAGCATCCACTCTCTGCTTCCCCTCTGAGTCACCACCACCTCCACCACTCTTTTTCTCAGCAAACTGGACCAAGCATCATCAAGCCTGTCCTCAACATGTGCTGGCGCTGTCGCCAAACCAAAGAAAAACTCCTCTTCGCCTTCTGCAACAAATAAAATTTAAAAAAAGGAAATATTATCCTCAACCATATGCTTTCGGACAAACAATTAAAGTGTTCAATGTTCATACACCTTGAAAATTTACAATCCCCTAAGTCCTAAAGTTTTAAAATGAGTTCACATTTACAATTTCATTCTAATCCTTGATATTGCATGATATTACGGCTGATATAGCCGCCATTGTGGTCACTTAACATTTGCGGACACTACAAAAACCTTGAGAGGGCGGCCGAAATTATCCTAAACATGAATTTTATTTACAACGATGCGATGATATTCATTACTGAAACTAAATTCATAATTAAGACCACTCGATTATAATACAGTTTCTATAGAATTGAACTCATGCTACCTGAAAATGTTGTATACGCTAGGTCGTTAATGTTAGTTCAAAATTGAGAGAAGAAAGGTTTTTGGATGGGGGAACCACATTACTGATAGAAAAGATAGTGCTTAATTGTAAATTACCGGCGATGTTAAAATGTGCGAGAGTGTCTTGGGATTCGTCGATGGGGGAGCGGAAACAGCGAAGGTTCTTCCTGCGAAAGCGGAAGTAGGAGAAGGCGTTGGCGGCGACGGTGAGAGAGAACAGAGCTCCGGCGAGCTTCGTGGCGGTGAGGAAGAGTCCGACCACCGTCATCGAAATGCGTGTTGCGGCCTAGCTTTCAAAGCCATACATAACAAACAGAAGAACAGTTGAAGTGCACGTCACAGTCACTTCACTTAACAACAAGTGAACGCTTCCTTCACCGGCGTTTTCTGAACTGAGTGTGAGAGTTCTATTCACGTGGCGCGTAGCACTTTAATGGAGTTTCTCTGGCTAGCTTATATTTTTTACATAAGGACAACGTTACTGGCTGCTACTATGTTACTGTTATTTTTAGTTCCTCGACCCCAAGTGCTATTCTCTCCGTTCTTTCCGTTTTATAACATATGAATATTTTTTTAAAAATATAATTAATTTATTAAATTTAAAAGAATATTAGGTAAATTTTTAAGATATTATTTATTTCTTTAATTAATAATTTATTTATTCGTTTATACATTATTCTCACTAAATATTTATTAAAAAGATATTTAATATAACATTAATTTTATAAAATAATATATATTTTGGAACAAATATTTTTCTCTTAAAAATTGCAAGTTAGATTGAAGTTCCAAATATGACACATTTAGATATTGACGTTAATAATGTCAAGTGACATAGTAAATCAAATTTAGTGGAAATTTCTTCTCAAAACATTTTAAGCATATGTACTTTGTGCCTTGAAAATGTCTAAGAACATACAAGTTTCCTGAATTCTTAATCAAATGTCTGTTAGATGATTTTAACTATGAGTAATTGAATAACAATCATATGTGTATACAATTCGAGTAATGTTAAGATAAATCTCTACGTAAATCCTTCATAATAGAATTTAAATAAAGAGATTTTGAGACAGAAACTGATTTCTTTGTAAGTTTTTATTTTTCAAAGAAGTGATGAGTTATCTTTAAACACAATTAAAGTGTCATAGAAGAATAAATATACATTTTTGTATCTAAATATGTAGAATAATAAATTCGTCCTTAGAAGATGAAAATTTAAATTTTAGGTTTTGAAAGTGAAAAAAAATGCAACAAATTTATTCATTTGTTAACTTTCTTCTTGTACCGACCTACCATTAATGAAATAACATATATGACACATTCAGATATGAATTAGTTAGAGTTCTACACATTTAGAGACAAAAATGGTTATTTATCCAAAATATAATTTAATCTTCATCTTTCCATTTTTTAATCGTTATAAGCATAACATTATAATAAACACTTAAAAAAATAGGAAAATAAATTTAAATTAGAACAAAGATAATAATAAGCATACTATTGATTAACAAGCATAATCTATTTATTACTCTAAAATTTCTAACGTGACAATATCTTACCCAAAATATAAGACTTAAATAAAAATGTATATGCATTAAGTTAATCTTAACAAAAAAAAATAAGACCCAATTTGATTTTGTCACTACCTAATATTGTCACAAAATAAATTTCAAAGCAACTTACAGATTATACTTATTAATAAATATTTATACTTATTATTATATTTATTTCAACTTATGTTTGTTTTCTTATTTTTTTAAGTGTTTATTGTAATGTTATATTTATAACGATTAAAAAAATGAATATTAAATTATATTTTGGATAAATAGTCATTTTTGTCTTTGAATGTATGGTCGTTGGATATACTACTTAAGTTCTTCCATTAACGATAGAAGTTAACGAATGAATGAATTTGTTCCTTTTTTTTAATTTCAAGAGCTAAATTTTGAATTTTTTATCTTTTAATAACGAATTTATCAGCGCTTTACACATTCAACAACAAAAATCACTATTTATCATATAAAAGAAAAAACGCAACATGAAAAATATAAAACAAGAAATCGAATATGTTCCTTTGGAGCACCTTCATAAATTTTGTTCGTAGGTTTAAGAAAGTCTATTGTCTATAACTCTATATTACACCAGCAATATCTCTTGCCCGACGGTCATCCAAACATTACAAACAAGGTTGTAAACTCTAACAAAAAACACCAATGAGAAAAAAGAAAAAAGGACCCATGAATACAATCTCCGAAAGATTTGAATTTTGCTCGGAACTTTGTCATCATTTGAAGAAAAAAAAATAGAAGTTCACATGAATTTTGAATAACTCAAAAAAAAATCTCTTTTTTCACGATGCTCAAAGTAGAAAACAAAACATGAATTTGTCGAGGAAATCATCAGGATCAGATGTGTGCAAAAGTTAATTTGTATGTACATGTTGGTAACCTAGATCTACAAGGGGTGACAGAGGAAATCAGAAAAACAAAAGGAGGAAAAAGAGGCATCAAAGAACGCGTCTTTTTCTTTTCATGCTGTGTTTTATGTTAGTTGCGTATAACAAATTAAAAATAACATGTTAGGTTTTTTTATTGTATAATGGCAGTGATGAGATTTCAAATTAATACTTTATACAAATTATTTAAACAAATTTAGTGGATTAATAATATTTGGTTTGTATTCACATTAAAAACAAAAGATGACTTATCTTTTTTTAGTTTTTATTTAAATATTTATATTTTCTCATTTGCATGTAAATCAATTAACTGCATGTCACATTTTCATTACACTTTTATTAATTATTTGTCAAAATTTAAGAAAAACTAACTTAATTTTAAGCATTAAAAACTATATAAAAAAAACATGAACAATTAAATTAAAATAAAATAAAATAAATTCACACACGTATATATTAATATATACACCAAATTATACTAGCACTCTTGATTTCTTTTAACATTACATACAACTTTTTTTAAAACATTTACAATAATTTCTGTAATACTATAAGGTATGATATATTTCTCGGATAATAGAGTGTCAGTATAATATATCAGAAATGTCAATCTAATATTTTTCAAATTAAAGAAGTTATCATATAGAAATAAAATGGATGAAGTATTGAGAAAAAAATTAAGGAATGCTGATTAAATAACAGAATAATTTACTTTAATACTTGTCTTTTTATCTTTTCTTTTCTTTTTCTTTTTATTAATCTGTGAACAAATCGACGGCAGGAAAGAGCGTACTGCAGCTTTATCATATAATAACCGGACGATTCCTTGGGCGTAACCAATAGATACTCTAATTCGAATATAATTGCCTTTTTCGAATAATTATGTCTCTAAAAAGAGTAATCAGTGGATTCCTTTGGGCCTATTAGCACTTTGGGCCAAGATAAGGCCCATTGCAAAAGGAAGAGTTTTTGTGCCCTTGTCTTCTTATTACTAATCTTTTTCTTAAAATCAGAGAAATTCTGAATCAGCAGCGACACCGTCGGGTTTGGAAGTTAACTCCGTCCGACGCCGTTCACGGAGACCCCGGCCACCGTTGGATTTCAATTGGTTCTTGTTTTTGAACGGTGGAGTAGAGAGGCATGGGTGACAAAGAGGAAGAGTCCGCAATGCCAAGGGACGCGAAGATTGTGAAGTCTTTGCTGAAATCAATGGGCGTAGAAGACTACGAACCTCGCGTCATTCACAAGTTTCTAGAGCTATGGTATCGCTACGTCGTCGATGTGTTAACCGATGCACAAGTCTATTCAGAGCATGCTGGAAAATCTGCAATTGACTGTGAAGACGTTAAGCTTGCGATTCAGTCCAAGGTCAACTTCAGCTTCTCGCAACCACCTCCTCGTGAGGTAATATTAATTCATTTATAATTCTTCATTTATGATTTATTCATCTTCCTTTCCAATTGCTGTTCAATTTTGTTTCGTGTGCACAGCATAAGAAATTGCGTTTTTCCCCAATTCTTGTATTTGCTGTCATATCTAAACGTGTTGTTGATTTAATTGGGTGCCCTGATTGTTTGAAGTAACTTCTGAACTTTGCTTGTTTACCATGTGATGATGTCTTGATATCTATATTGCTACTCAATTAAAACCCACCAGAGGACTTGAAATTGTTCGCTTCTGTGACTTTGTAGAATTATATTTAATTGAATGTATTAAAAAATTGTGTAATGTGTGTCAAATGTTGACCGCACATGTAATGATATCGCAAAGAAATGCTAATCCTAATCAAATCATACATACAGGTATTAACATGTGCTAAAACTAATAGTTTTAATTGCTGCATGAGTTATATTTAACACTTCCCCTCAAGCTAGAACATATATAGATCACGTGCACCAAGCTTGTTACAAATGGGAGAAAAGGGATTTGTTAACTGATGCACCAGCATCAAGAATACTTGAGCCAAGAGGCAACTGGGGTGGAGAATTGATACATTACCTCATTTATGTCTTGTTTACCTCTTGATATTTTTTATTGAAAACTGAGTGATCAGGCATTCATATAACTTTGTCTTGTTGATCACTGTTCGAGGGCCTTATAGCTCTGATGTACTCCCTAATTTCTTGCTGATCTCTGCAACTTTTTCATTTTTGGGAACACTAAACTGTCCTATGATCTGCTCATCAGACATGCCTTTCAACTATAGAAAGTATAGATAACCAAGAGTTGTACAAGAGAGATGTATTGGTTTCATTGCCAATGTCATGTATAATATATCTTATAGCCAACTCTCTCACCTGTAAAAGTTTCCTACAAATCCACCTACCATTATTTGCAGGTTTAATACATCAACAAATTCTTCTAATTTTTAGAAGCATTGCATCATGTAGAATACATACTCAGACTGAAGGATTTTGCAACCAGAACCCAGACATGTTGCAATTTAGCAGCTTTATTCCACTCCACCGATGAAGCCCGAACCACCTTTTACAGGGCAGCAAATTTCCAACATTCCCTTTGTTCTTATATCAGGTCCAGACCATAAAAACGCTCTACAGATCTTATCCATTGTCTTCAAATCAAAACCTGCACTGGCAGTTAGAATAGGATACTCCAGTAAACTTGCATGCTAAAGAGGGCACTCTGAACCAGAATTTATGCAGTTGTTTTGCGCAAGTTTTGGGGAAGATTATTGGGTCTGTTCTAGACTGTGACTCTGACCAAGTTTGCATGAAACTATGAATGAATCTACTTGAGTCTGCCCAAGTTTGTGCAAGAACAAGTTTTCAAGTGAGTTAACTCATTTTCCTCACCTAGAATTGTAAAGTTGTACAATTTATAAGTTGAGTTTGACAACCATGGTACAAGAACCTGTGCTATATAGTTTTGATAAAATTGTTTTTTAAATTATCTAACTGGATTAAATAAGAAATTTCATGTAAACTATTCTTGTCTTCTTTTCTCTTTTGTGGGCTCTAGCTTTCTAGGCCCTCCTCACCTTTATGTATTGCAGTTTTATTACTAGCTGGCAGAAATTAAATCTTGTGCTAATTTTTAATTGTCAGTTGTTGGTAATTATGGCTGAGATAGCCATTTGTTAAATTATCTAGGAAGTAGAAACCTTTTGCTGAGTTTGATTTTGTTAGTTACCATATCATGAGCTGCAATCTGGAAATATTTGCTTGCTTGAAAGGATCCCGTCTCTTTGGTGACCAATACCATCTGCTCTTTTCCTTCAAGCAATAATATGTCCCCTTGAAAGATAACATGTTAATCACTGGGCAGGTGCTTCTGGAGTTGGCTCAAAACCGCAACAAGATACCATTGCCAAAGACTATAGCGGGACCTGGTATCCCACTTCCACCTGATCAGGACACATTAATCAGTCCTAACTACCAATTTGCAATTCCTAACAAAAGGCCTGCCGAACCTTTAGAAGAAACAGAGGATGAAGAAGCTACCATTCCCAATCCCTCTCAGGAAGACGTGCAGCTGAATCCCCATCAGAGAGTGTCATTTCCCCTGCCCAAACGCCAAAAGGATTAATTTGAAGTCCCATCCGTCACTAATGTTTTAGTGTAGCTCTTGTTTAATTGTTGTACAACAGTGTTAGCTACTAAAATCTATATAAACGGTAGCAAGCTTGTTTTATTGTGTAAAATCCACTAGGAAATGGTTTCCAAACGCCACTCATTCTGGTCAGATTATGTCTTATTATCTGTGGTTGGTTTCGAGACTTGCAAATTCTGTAAGAAATTCAATTTTAAGTATTTCAAACGAGTTGTAGTTTTTTACTGTATTCTGTAAAGTTTTATCTATAGAAAACTTGAGTTGTGCGTATAAGTGCAATTTCAATTGAATAGAGAACAAATTGTTACAATTAATTGGACTTGTATATGTGCGTCTTCGACTTGTCCTATGTTGCAATAGGCAAATTCAAAATCAATCACGGCCGTAGCTGCCGCTTTCTGTACACATTGTTTATAGTGTGTTTTGTTCTTGCATCAGAACAATTAAGACATACATATTAGGGCTGAAATGTGAGATACTTTTGTTGTGATCGTAAGCTATTAAAATTTCATTTTACTGTCCCTGTTGTCTTTCCCTGCATATACACATCTAACTAGGGTTTTCGAACCCCAAAAAATCAGGAATTACAATTTCTTTTTAAACAAATCGTAAATTAATTATTTGGTTCTCAATTTAAAACCAAAACTTATTCGTATGAAATATGGGATAAGGACTTCTATTTTATGAACTACTACTATGAACTTTGGAGTAGGCTCAGCAGTGATACTTATTCTTAACTTCTCCACTTGAGTTGGGCCGCGTGGACTTCTTGTATGATATGTTCACATACACCTCCTATTTGCAATTCTAAGTCCTATTTGTATAAAGCTTTACAAGGCATTCATACCAATTCTTTCATATTCACATCAAAACATAAAATAGGAAAAAAAAATTAATCTTATTATCTGTTCCTGATTTTAAGTTTCAAGTTTCAACTGCTACACTACAAATGGCACAACATGAATTAGAGTTCTTCATAAACTAATTTAATTCAATAAAAATCAATATAAAAAATTAAAAAAATATTGATTAGATCATATTTCGATTTTAATTTTAAAACTGACTCAATGCAATTCAAATTTTACTTATACATACATTTATAAATTTTACATTTGTAAAATTGTGATGTCACTTGCATTTATATTTTTATTTTTTTATATATCTGTGAAAAATATATTTAATTAAAGATATTCTTTAAGTAATTATTTGACTAAGATATATAAATGTAATTATTATGCTGTGTGAATTTAATTTTAATACTCTATATTTGAAGAGTATATTACTATTAAAGTTCTCTTTGGATAAATTCTTCCATGAACACTTATAGT
>PYAF01003410.1:1363024-1373595 GCA_007407185.1 Glycine tomentella | reverse complement strand
GATGGGCAAAGAGGACTCTATCTGGACCCCTGTTTACCAAACCATAGCCTAGAAGGAGGACCCTAACTGACCAGCAAGCAATGTACTTATGAACAAAGACCTACTCTACTCAACTCGATCAATCAATTATAATTATAATAATATCAAGTTATCAACAAAGAATACCATATTTCTTTATGAAAAAATAACCTGGGGCGTTGAATTGAAAGTTGAATATTAGAACTACAACCTGACACTGACCCATAAAAATAAAAATATACTAAGATAAACAGTGCATCTACCTAGTTCCAAGTTACTTTAGACCCGTTAATTAACATGAACGTCAAATAGTGGAAGCAACAAGGAACCTTCTCCCTAATACTGGTTTATGTTAATTTTGTTTTATAAATATCCAAATAGCACTTGGCTTCCAAGTATTGGATAATCTACTTAGTGCATTGGAAAGAGCAAACCTACCTCTTATACAGTCAACCAACAAATTAAATTAAAATTTGCTAGCTGAAAGGTATGTTTACTGTTTAGTATTGGTTGGAGACCTCCTAATTATTATAAGAATTAGCCATTGTTTTTTAAAACCCAGCAGTTGGTCAATTATTGTCCTCTTCGATAAACCTAACTCTGCACCGCAGCTGCGTTTAAATACCTTTTAAATTTTTAAATATATAAAAATTTGAGTAAACGCTTCATATATGACAATAATGTTACTCTTTAAGAAATAATATTTAATTCCATTATAAAAAAAAATAGAAAGTGTATTTTAATTTCTATTAACAAGACTTTATTTGATTTTGGTTATTTAATAAAAATAGTTTTGTTTTCGTATATTTTAAAAGTTTGAAAATAATTCTTATCATTATTTAGTAATGACTTGCATACAGTGGCGGATACAATTTTTTTTTTCAATGGAAAAAAATAGTCTAATATTTTTTCAAACAAAAAATTATATAAGTTTTATTAAAATGGTAATAAAAAATTAAAATAATAAAATTTAAAAGAATAAAGTGGGTGAAATTAATATTAATTTATTTTCTCTTTTATCTTTTACAATTAAAAATTATCTTACAGAAATAAGATCTATTTTTATAAGGAAAAAATATTTATTCAATATATTTAAATAAAAAATTACTTTGTGGATAAAATTATCCCATTAAACTTCATGTAGATCCCCTAGTGCTTGCATACTTTTGTCTTGTTTTGGGTTTTTGCCCCTTTCATTAAAAAAAAAAAAAACAATAAAAGAAATGACTTGCATGTATCTAATCATGCCACATTGTCATTGATGCTTTGTTTAGATAAGGAGAGAGATGCCACATTGTCATTGATGCTTTGTTTAGATAAGGAGAGAGAATATAGAAATTGAAGAGAAATAAAGTTTAAAAAAAAGTGTTGTTTAGATGGATAAATATTTAAAAAATAGAGAAATATTTTTCTCCATTTATTTAGTTGAGTGAAAAAGATAATAGTAAATAAATAAGTTATATAAAAATATTTTTATATTAATTAAAAATAATGTTTTTACATCATTATTTTGTTTTTAATGTAAGAAAAATCATACCAAGAGTGATATATATTTTATATGAATTTACAACACTAATTAAGATTCCTTGTTGAAAATATTGTCAAATGTACCAAAATCTCCTGTGTTCAACGAATCCTCATAATAGAGAAGAAAGTCTTCGCTCAAAATTCTAAAGTTTTTAATAAGACAGACTCATAAAAGTAATTGAATTATGCAGTGACAAAGAGGACTAAACACACTATTAATTTATCTTAAGCACATTACCTCATGGACCCAATGATTAATAGACCTACAATTTCTTCCAAACAGATCAATATTAGATTTCCAAATCCCATTAGCAGTCGATTATATTATTGGAGGACTTAACTTTCACTAAATAAATCACAATATTAGCTCATTTTTTACAAAACAAAATATCACAATTGATTCTAACCCATAAAATTTATAGAAAAGTTCTATAACATAACATAAAAACAATATGTTAAGAGGGTATTTATTTGTTTTTAGTAAATAAAATAAAAATAAAAAGAGATAAAGTGTTGTAGTAGGTCCCACACAAATATTTTTTTTCTTCCAAATAAACAAAGAAAATTTATTAGTTCTATTTTATTTCCCTTTTTTCCTGGCTATTTCTTTCCTGTCTATTTCTACTCAAATGAGGAAAGGATAAGTGATAACAAGAATAATGTTAAAAAAAATCTTAGGCATTACTAGAACCAAGTTAATTCAGAAAATTATTTTTTCAAAAATCAAAGCTAAATGAAGTTATATTTGCATAAAAGAACTAAAAACATAAATCTAAAAAAATATGTCCAAGTCCTATTTCTCAGTACAATTGTTTTGTGTGCACTATAATGATAATAATGAGATTTAAATCTAAAACTTCATACAAATTACTTAAAATTTCTATCATTTGGCCAGCCTAATCGGGTTTTCTTCAGTACAAGTTATGATACTATGTTTATGGAGCATTTGATTTATGAACCATATTAATGTTGCTTTTTAAGATTTGTCAACTAAATTAATATTAATTTTTTAAACCTAGATGGATGGTTCTTGCATATTCAAAGAATAAAATAGCTATATATGTCGTCCTAAGAATACATTCTAACGTGTTTATACTTTTTTTAGGTTTTGTTTATAATTAATTTGTGAGCTAGAGGTCGCAGTCAAGTTTAAAATATCTCCAGTTGCGCAAAACCGTGTATATTTATTATTTTCAAATCTCTCAGCATCATGCACTCACTTGCTCCTCTTCTATAGTATCACATCAGTATACTTTATACATTAAATTATTATTATGCAGTCCAACGTAATGTTATAAGTCAAAGAAGATGAATGACAAAAAGACTATTGTTTTCTTCCATCGTAGTAATTATTTCACTAATCATACGAAATGTAAATAAATTCACTTTAATAGAGCTAGGAAGCCTGGTATTATGTTTAGAAAAGATTAATTATTCTTGAGAAAACGATTTCTTCAAAATTTTATTTTTATAAAGATCTTTGTAATTTAAAGTTTTGACTCTGAAATAAATGAATTTAAACATGGCTTGGAGATGCCGGGATGGGCCCTTTAATTTTCATATTTCACTATCACCTTGTCATATTATACTCAATTGGAAATTCCATGATTGAAATATTCAAAGAGGAAGAATCCTAAATGTAAAGATTGCATCTGCAAGGATGCAGGTGCTTTACGGATTTGCGTACAAATAGGGTAACGAAGAAAACGAAGTATAAACAAACCATTGAAGTGTTTCAAGATGAGGGATATATACATATAGATGTAATAATATTTCAAGTTGAAAAAAATGGGCACCCTGATGACCCTTTAAAGACATGTGAGTACTCACTACTCAATAGCACTAGGATTTGATAGGGACGTGTAGTATTGTTAGCTGGCCTTGGCATATAATTAGGGTGACCATAAACAGTAAAGCTTGGTCCTATGATATCGATTCTGTGGGAACGGGAAATTAAAGCCACCTATTTAAAGCAAGTGTAGATGGAAATTGGAAAGGCTAAAACCACCATAGTTTCACCTTTTCAAAGGCAAAACAAAAGTAAACAAATTAGTATGAACGGAACAAACAGGTAAGTATTCTAGAAGTAATATTTATTGTTTTTGTTTTTTTTGTTTTTTCTTCATTTTGTTAAACTCAATTCTTATGTATTAAGTAAATCTAGATTTGGGTCCTTGTGGGATTTATTATTAGACAAATATTTATTTATGAAATATGATGTTTTCAAGTAATGTATTTGTTCATGTTCACCTTAGTGATAGATCTTAAATTGAGATAGACAACTTTTTAGTAGAGTATTACATATGATTAAAGATCTCTCTAATTTTTTTCCTTTAATGGTAGATCTCATTTTGAGATCTTAGGGAGAGAGAAAATTTATTCTTTTTTGAACAATGTGTAGATCTTGAGGGATCTTGCACAAAACTCATTCTCCATGTTAGAGATCTCTCTACTTCCTTTATTGGAAGATCTAGTGAAGATCATATCTTGAGTTTAAAATCTAGCACTAAAGATACTAATCATCTTTGTATTCAGTTGAATAGAGATTTTTTTAGTTAAATAATTTAAAGAATATAAATAGATATTTTTTTTGCACAATTAATTACTTTGATGGGCATTTAAAATTTTTACTTTTTGTTCCAATTTAGTTTCTTTATCCTTTATTTCTTATCGGTTATAACCATTTTTCACTAATATTAAAATTAATAATTTGATATAAAAAAAAGTTAGACGGAAAGAAAAAGATGAAAGGACAAAAATATAGAGAAAAAAGTCAAATTAAAGAATCAAATATTAATTATTCTAAAAAAATCTTTCAACAAACTAAAACATTATGGCACGTGAAAGTGAGAAAGAAAAAGAAGGATGAGAGAAAGTGTAATAAGTCAAAAAGACAATAAAAAAAAGGTAATAAATGAGAAGGACGATTTAGACCGGTAAATACTACTAACTAAAGTGAAAAAAGCAAGAGCCAGTCAAGAAAGTGTGAACAATGTCAACGTTCTAGTGCGGGAAATGGGAATTTTGCAAGTTGTACTTCATTTCGAAGTGTAAAATTAAAAATTCACCGTCGTCCAAAGAAAAAAGGAACTACAAATTTCACCATACCCGTTCAACAATTAAAAATAAATAAAAAGAAACTTTTACTTATTTAGTTAAAGTTTAATTTTTATATAACTACTTTTATAATATTTATTAATTTGAAATTATTTATATGTATAAATTTTAAAATAATGATTATAAAAAATTATATAAATATTTTATAATATTAACTGATTCAAAATGATTCTATATATGAATCTAAAATAATTATAAAATTCAATAATATTTATTGAATGACATTATATAAAACTATATAATTAAATTTATAAAAACTATTAATATAAAAAACTTACATTATCATTTAATTAAAAATTACTATAACCGTGACTTTTTAGAAGTTATTGAAAATTATAAAAGTCACAAAATTCATAACAATTTACTAGTATAATTCTTCTACAATTAGTAAAAAATATATAAAATAGTAGTAACATGTGTCTTTTAATTAAGTGATGTAGACTTTTAATTTTAATTTTAAGTATAAAATAAATTATGTTGAAAAAAATATTAATCTGTGTTCAACAATGATTACTTTGTATTATTTAAAAAATATATCGATATAAAATAATCTTTTTATTGGTACTTATAAATTTATTATTATTATTTACGTTTTTGCATATTTTAATGTCCTTCCTCCCATGGATTCTCTCCGATTCTTGCTGCATAAATACCCTACGATCGCAAGTCAGATTTCATCACCTTCTCTTCTTAGTCTTTCGCATATATATTCTTTTTCCCACTCCCTTTTCTTAGTTCTTACTACTTTTCTTTCCTCGTACAACCCACCATATTCACCAAATTCTTCAATAATAACATACTCAGCTCCAACTTCTATACTATTTTTTTTTTTTTCCATTTCCCTTTCACTCTTTTTGCTTCAGAGAGGAACACAAATACAAACATGGTGTTGGCTTCCCCAAACCCAATAAGGAGCGAAGGGATTCTACCCAGTAACGAGCTTATTCCCGTTGTGGACCTCACAGCAGAAAGGTCAGAAGTGGCAAAGCTCATAGTGAAAGCGTGCGAAGAGTACGGTTTCTTCAAGGTGATAAACCACGGTATACGCCACGAAGTGATATCAAAAACCGAAGAAGCAGGGTTTAGTTTCTTCTCAAAACCAGTGGCAGAGAAGAGAGTGGCGGCACCTGCATATGGGTGCAAGAACATAGGGTTGAATGGGGACATGGGTGAGGTGGAGTACCTTCTCCTCAGTGCCACCACTCACTCCATTGCTCAGATATCCAAAACTGTATCCACTGACCCATTAAACGTCAGGTATGAATATGATCAATTCAGCACTTATTATTAGAAGAAACGTATGTTCTATCTGTCTCTGTCTGCATAACATTTATTGCATGGTTGCTTTCCTATAACTGTCCCATGGACAAATTATTATTATTATTAGAAAATCTTCATGAGGTTCACGAGATCACCTTACTTCAAGAAATTAGTCTTTATTAATTTTTATTGTTCGTTTTTTTAAAATTTAAATTTAATGAATATTCATTATAATCATTAAATTTCAAGATTTATTTTTCTTTTGGAGTAAATAAATCTCTCCTCAATTCTTAAATATCAATTTTCACTCATTTTAATTTATGAAAAAAAAACTTAATTATTTGTCATCATGTGAAATTTGATTGAGACAATGTGGTTGATCATGTAATAATTTTCCGTCTGCATGCCCCATATAATCATGTAATAATATAAACGATTCGGTATATTTCTTTTTAATTTTAATCGTTTAATTAATTAATTTACTTGCATAAAAATAATAAAATTTTAATCCAGATCTTCATAAATTATCGAAATTTCTCATTATATACGCATGGTGAACCATTAGGGTCCGGTCAATTTAGCAGTAGAAAGTCTGAATAAGGATAATATGCATAAAATTGTAAGTTCAAATCCAGTAGATTCACACACACAATGAGTAGCTCACTTAAATGAATTCGTATAAACTTTCATTTTGGAACTCAATCAATGTTAATTATTAATTTTTTATTAAAATCTTAATTAATAGGAGAATTTAAATTCACAACTTCTTCCTTCAACCTTTAAGCTCTCGTTTCCAACCATCCTTTGAGTTGTATATATACTAGCTTGTATCTAACCCGCCAGCAAAGAACGGAGAGAGAATAAACCCTTAAAAAATTCAACATTTTACCTCCTTTGCACAAGTGATAAAACTGAGCCAACCATTCTTTAAGCAATGACATATTGCAAGTGACCAATCTGCATTATCCTTAAAGTTGAGCTTCTTGCTCTATTTTTTCTTTTTTATAACATTTCTACTTTTCTTTTGGTGGATGTAAGGTTTTTACTTTTTAGCATATAAAAATAAAACATATTACTTTCAAGTATGAAATTAGTCATTTATCATTAAAAAACATTTAGGTTATGTTTGGTATTTATGAAATAAATAATAAATAAATAAAAGAAGAATAAAAATAGGTGAGAAATAAAATAATTTATATAAAGTTGTTTAATTGAAGAGATAATGAAAGAGATAGAAAAATAATATAATCGAGGCACGTCATTTTTAAACTTATTTTTAGTTTTACTTTTTCTCTATCAAATACCTAAATATTGGATCAGTTATTTAAACTTATTTGTTAAAATAAACAACTTTTATTTTTTTAGTATATTTGTCTAAATTATTTTTGTTTAAAAAATAATAATTTTTTACTTATTTTAAAAAAAAAATCTTATCTACTTCTAAAAAAGATACTTATATAGAAACACTTATTTTAAAATTATTTATTTTTAAATTTAAACAAACTTACCTATTATTTTCATACTTCTAATCTTATTTCCATTTATCAGACCAAACACAACAAGGTAATTCAAGTGGAAACTAAGTTGGAATAATTTTGTAAAGGTGAGACCAAATATATATATATTTGGACGGTGCACATGGGACTATGGGGGGGAGAGGTACTCCTAGGAGGTGGGACGGTATGTCAGACACTTCACCTTTTCTATTGAAAGTTCTGGTCATGTCAACACTCATCAGTCAGACAGCTCCTGCGTTGAATTAATTCCTTGTTATAATTCATTTTCAAAATAAAAATTAAATAAAACAAAATCAGATAAGCAATGCCAGAGAAAGTACCATTTAGAATGAAAGAAATGTTTTCACTCGCTAGACAGAAGAGAAATTCTATTACATTATTCTTGCTGCTAAATCCCCGACGTATACACTGTTTAGACGAATGATAAAGAATATCCTTTTTTAAAAATTGATTTTTTTAATCAACAAATATCAATCAGGCGTTAATTGTTAGTGTTTTTAAAAAATTAATTAATTAATAATGATAGTACCAAAAATGTTAATAAAATTATACGTCCAATCAAATTCCAACTAAAAGCCGAAATCGAATTAAAAAGTAGAGAAAAGAATTCTCAATAATGTCAGTGCGACTAACTATTGTACACCGAAAAAAATATCCAAAGATAGAAATGAAAGAGCAGATAGATGCAGTGAGTAGTCAGTGAGTGAATCAGGCCCAGATTGAGTAGTGGCACAAGCTAGCAGAGCTTCAGTAGAGTTCAAATTAAACCCATTCTGTGCGACACTGCACTTTCACAGCTACCTAGCTATGGTACGAGCAGTAAAGTGTGTCATAATTGCTAGCCAATTAAGACTTGGTGGACACAAACACAAACACAAGCACCACTTGTTTGAAAAAAATGTAAGAGAAAACAAAGTACTAACTAGTGTGTGTGATTGCACTTGCACATGGCAGCTCTACATTGAGTGCATACACAGAAGCAGTGAGGGAGATGGCATGTGAGATATTGGAACTAATAGCAGAGGGCTTGGGGGTCCCGGACACTTGGGTATTCAGCAGGTTCATAAGGGATGTTGATAGTGACTCAGTTCTGAGGCTCAATCACTACCCACCTATAATTAACAAGGACAAGGACATGTCACAATATAGCAAAATTGGTTTTGGAGAGCATTCTGACCCTCAGATCATAACCATTCTCAGATCCAACGACGTGGGTGGCCTCCAAATTTCCCTTCAAGATGGGGTGTGGATCCCAGTTACCCCTGACCCCTCAGCATTCTATGTGAACGTGGGTGATGTACTAGAGGTACGAATGTTTTCTTATGTGTATATCAACATTTTTGCGCATTAATTATTACGTAATTTATTTTTTATATGATATTTATTTAATTTTTTTTAACAATTACGTACTAGACCATAATAATCTTCAACTATTTTTAATATTTTTTTCCTATTTGTGTGTATTATTAGACATTATGACGTGATGTTTAATGTTAATTTTTTTAACCCCACACAAACACAGCCTTGCTTTGATTCGTTTTGCTAAGCAGAACAAAGGGGTGGGTGGGGGGGCCGGTTCTGCATGCTGGCACGGAAAGAGGAAAGAAATCTTAAAGAAAACCCAACTTGATAGGAACTGAAGTGAACTGAAATGACATGGGAATCAATGTATATATTTTTTTTTCACTGCAACGTTGAGACTGAATTTCAGCCAAGGTCCTTTCAGTTCTGAATCAATCAAATAAATGTACTACTATAACTGCTGCCTTGAAATATTTTGGGACAATTGAATTAAAGAAGAAAGTTTTAGATTTATCTAAAAAAATATTTTTAAATTTTTTTTTAAAATAAAAAAGATCTCATATATTAAAAAAATGTCATATATATTAAAAAAAGATTCAAATATAATTCTCATACTTAATTTAAATAATTTCTCTTAAAAATTCCTGAAGGTCTTATTTACCTTTAATAGATCCTGTTACATTTAGGAATAAAAAAATTATAAATAAAAATATTTAATGTACATTCTAACACTATGATGAAATATTTATAAAAAAACCAAAGTACAATAAAAAAAGTAAGTATGAGAGAGAAGAATAAGTAAAGTAAATAGATTTTTAAGTTGATTAGTTTGACAGAAGTAGAAAAGAAGTACATAAATTATTTAATGGAACTGGTAGTTTCATCATTTCAAGTTTTTTAATGGAACTCACCAAAAAATTTGACGGTCCTCCCTCCCAAATCTCTTCACCTTGCGAGATATTTATTTTTATTGTTTATCTCACTGAAATTTTTTTTTTTTATCTCACTTCTGTCTTCCCAAATAATAAAAAAGATGAAACTCGCTCACTTTCTTGTCACAGCGTGTGTGGGAGGGAGGAAGGGAGGGAGAATTATGTGACTGATGATGTAATGAAAAATAAAAAATAAGAATGCAGTAGTGAGATAAAAGAAAAAAAATAAGTGTATGATCATAATGACATCAACATAATATTTAAAATTTAATATCTAAATGTCTAATTATCTAAACTTTAATAATTTCTGGTTTCAAATTGGGCACATTATGTGAATTGATTTTGTGTATTTACATTTTAATTATAGTGTGTCTGGATAACACACAAAAATCAATTTTATTTTACAAAATTATGCTAATACTATGAAAAGGTAGAAACAATTATTTGTTGCTTTGCCTTCACCGGAGAAAATTTAATTGACTCTTTTGCATCATAAATCTAATCCAAACACACAAAATGAGAATTTGATGAATCTTGGAGAAGTGGGGATTGATTGATTGAAGAATAAAAGCATGATGACAAGTTTGGTACAAGAGTTGGAACAAAAATGGAAGTGATTGATATGGTGTTGTGTTGTGTTAAGGTTATGACAAATGGAAGATTTGTAAGCGTGAGACACAGGGCTATGACGAACTCATACAAGTGTAGAATGTCAGTGGCATATTTTGGGGCTCCACCCCTGCATGCTACCATTGTTGCTCCCTCAGTTATGGTCACACCCCAGAGGCCCTCTCTCTTTCGACCATTCACTTGGGCCGACTACAAGAAAGCCACCTACTCTCTCAGGCTTGGAGACACACGCATTCAACTTTTCACAAATAGACTAACCACTCATCAC
>PYAF01003410.1:1351065-1362924 GCA_007407185.1 Glycine tomentella | reverse complement strand
CAAGTGTAGAATGTCAGTGGCATATTTTGGGGCTCCACCCCTGCATGCTACCATTGTTGCTCCCTCAGTTATGGTCACACCCCAGAGGCCCTCTCTCTTTCGACCATTCACTTGGGCCGACTACAAGAAAGCCACCTACTCTCTCAGGCTTGGAGACACACGCATTCAACTTTTCACAAATAGACTAACCACTCATCACAACCCAAAAGTCTAGTTTCTACTTTCTACCAATACCAATATCTCCTCGTCTTTATTGCTTTCATCTTTTCGTTTTTGTTCCTTCCAAAGTGGTGTGGTATGCTTGCCTAAATGTGTCAACAATTTTTTTGCATAGGCTCATGGAACAAGTTAACTTGACAAGGCCAAGACAATTTACTTACTGTAGACTGGGTTGTTTAATCTTCAATTACAATCTCTCTCTCTCTCTCTCTCTCTCTCTCTCCAAATTTTGTGATTCTATTTGCTATTTTTATTTTGTGATTCTATTTCTGATAAAGAGGAGTATTATCAACATTTTTATTAACATATTATTTCTATTTTACTTTTTTATTATTATAGTTAAAGTGTGTATTTTCTTGTCACGTCAACACTTGATCAGTGTTCATATCAACACTAAATATAGGTGGTAAAATGGAATTGATCAGTTAAACTGGCTCGTTTCACACATTTTTTTAGGTTGATTGGGTTTTGGAATGTAACCCACTCACCTATGTATATAAAGTGGGCAGCCCACCCTATCTCTATTTTTGGTGGATTGGTACATGCAAGCCTAAACAAGTTAAATAATTTGGTCTAGTATGTTTCTTCATCCTTAATACTAATAACATCTTTAATGCAAAAGCTCAATCTAAATTTTTAACTCTCTTTCTGTTCGTTTCTTTTTATCACATGAGATTTAAGAATACTCACTAATTTTTACTCCAAATGTAAAAACTTGAGTTTTAACTTACTTTTAATGGGTACCATTTTATCTCTCTATTCACATAAGAACTTTCATTTTAACTTAAAAAGATTTTTTTGACAGTTAAATAACCTTGGTTTTTAGTTATTTATATAAACAATGTCTAAAGAATGTACTCATTTGCTGCAATGATATTTTTAAATTTCTTAATTTTAAGAATTAACTTAAGCAACTGCAATGGAGTTGCTCTAATATACTTTTTTTGATAGAAAGTTCCTCTAATATTTTAAGCTCCTGCATATTAACACAGTTTTGACTTTTATTTTTTTAAACTCAATGCACATCATAAACATGATGCCAAAGGGTTAGACATTTTTACTTCTTTTTTTTAATTCAAGTCTGTTAATCATTAAATTGAAATTGAAAATTACATTAACAGGTAGCTATCTTTTGTTTTTTTGTTTTTTGTGTGAATACAGGCAGCTATCTATGCTATAAAACTTGATTCCTGTTACCACAATAGGGGATTTTAATGGTATCCAAACAAACTATTAAGATTTCGCATAACTTACTGCCCGCGACAGATCACAAATCTAATAAAATTGTGTAAAATATTCATGGGTCATTAATCATCCTAAAAGATGACATGGAAATATTTAACTTCTTTTTATAAAAAAAAAATATCAATTTGATTCCTAAATATTCACTCGACCTAAATTTGTTAACTTTTCTAACGATCACCTTAAAAACCATACTATGATTGATTTATAATGTTAAAACTTTTACACTGTCAATATATATAAAATTAAATTTATTAAATAAATAAAAATAAAATGTACTAAACACCAAACAAATTAAATAATGTAGAATTAATGTGAGTACTGTTCAAATCTAATACACAGTGCAGCAACATAGCACATACAGTACAAGTTGAAATCTCCCAGGACATAGATATCCGTGGAGTGAGGAGTTACCCCGCACAAATAAATGATGCAACAGAACTATGTTGCACAGTTAGCTGTTGTCACCAAATAACAGGAACAGTTGACAGATTAATTCTGAAAAGTGGCATCAATCAGTTATTATTGTAATAAATTAGTTCACCTATACTACTACAGAGTTCAAACAATGACTCTGTTCCTCCCTATTAAACAATAAACTGAGACCTTGCAGCAAAACGGGAACACTTCCTTCTACCACTTTTGCTTAGCTTGCAGACACAGTTCTGAAGAAGTTCAAAATCCTCCTCCCAAAACAACAAGGATGCCTTTTCTGGATTCTCTAGAAGCATCTTTGAGGTCAAGAAACCAGCAATGGTCCATGTCTGCATCAACCGGGATTGCTTCCCAATAAACCTTCCGTTCCGGGTATCGTAATATTCAGGCCATCTATCCGCTGAAAGCCTTTTCTCTGCTGAATCAACTGCTTTTTGTGCCAAATCAGGCCTTCCCATCTTGATGCAGGCTAACGTGAACTGAAGTTTAGAGATACCATACTAAGTGTCAGCTCATTAAACAAGGCCCTTATTCGTAGAAAATCTAAAAGGCTTCTTCAAATAACAAAATGTAGAGCAAATGTATAGGAAGTAATTGCATCTGGATTTTGACCAAATAAGCTTATATTTGAAAAAGATAAAATAGAAATATGAAATATAAGTAGAGTTTAATTTTGATACAGTGCGAGAGTATAATTTTTTGCGTTGTGAACTAGTTAGAAATCGTCCCAAATATGACTTTTATGTAATTATTACAAAAGTCAAAAATTTTATCATATGTCAATCTGTGATTGAATGAGTGAAAAAATAAAATAAAAACCTTTATGCTATTGGTGCATTCTAATAAAATTCATATAATAAAGGCATGAAGTTCGTTTCGTCTTCAGAAAAGGGAGATATGTAATAGGTTTTCAATTGCTTTAGTCTAAACAAGAAATATAAAAGAAAGGCACTTGATTTTATTGAAAATAGTAATAAATAATCATAAAGATGACATGATCCAAACTCACCTGCCAGAGAAGTGTCGGCCAAGATCCTCCATTATGATATGACCAAGGGCTGCAAGTTTAACAGAAATTATCATTGTAACTTCAAACAGGATACAAGGGAGGAGATAGGATAGCATACAGATACTCAAGAGAAGAGTAATGCAACAGCCAAAACCTTTATGATACAAGAAAACACAACTATCTCTGGCAAGATATTGAAACATTTGACTGTTTATTTTAATGGTGTGCATGACACCATTGTGAACTTTTGTATCAAGAGGGTAGTGGTTGTAGCAATACTCTTTGCAAAAATAACAATCATGTCAAAAAGAACAAGAAATTTAGAAGAGCCATACGTGTTCTTGGGGTCACAGCCAGTGGTTATACGCCATTCCTCACCCTCCAGTGCTGGATAACAAATCTTGAGAGGCATTTGAGCAACAATATCATCCCATTTGGCCTCAATTAAATTCAAAATGCCCTGATTCTGTCTTGTTGTGCCTAAAGATGATACAATGGCCCAAAGGTTTCCAAGTGAGAAAAACCTGAAGTCCATATGAGCAGGTTGCAAATTGCCAATGAAGTATCCACCTTCCTCGGAAATCCAGTCTACTAGCCATGAAGGAATTTGCTCTGGATAGATGTTAAACTTGTTGACAGCATCAGTAGAATACTCTTCTGTCTTGTACCGGTAAATTTCATTAATCTTCTTCATATCAACCCAATAATACTCTCTCATGTGAAAACAGAGTGCACTCAGGCGATTACTAACAGCAGCCACCAGACTCTTAGTTGCATCATTGACTATCAGCATCTCACGAGAGCAGCGTAAAGCTGAGTAAAATAATGCCTGCAAATGTGCAATTCAAATACACCCAAGGAGAAATTTTGTAAGTAAAGAGGCATATACTCAAACAGCAAGGAACCAACATGTAACAAAAGGGAAACGGGATAGAATCTGATCAATGATGATAAAATGTTAAACCCATTTTAGGAGACCAATATGTTTAATTATCGTTCTAAGTCTCTTCCAGACAATATTACATGGCATTATTAATAGCTTCATGCAACTGCAGTAGGCAGACAACTACAGTCAATTCAGAATCTCTGACCTTAATATTGAATGGATATGTCTAATCAACAATTTCAAAAATCACCCTTTGACTTATTAATCATCTAACATCATCTAACACAGGACAAAATGATTGTTAATGCATAGGCAAAACTGCACTTATGAGACATGAGGAAAAGGTTGTTAAAGACAGTCAACAATGCCACAGCCCACAACCAACTGCAACCAATTTACAATTACTTGTAAAAAGATGCAAGTAGTAACTATTCAATAATGCACACTTGTAAAAGTTATAAAATGGTGAATATGTTTTAATTTTTAATATGAAATGTTACGTCAGTATTGTCCAAAAGTGAGTAAAGGGAAATTTATTCATTTTAAAATTGTCAATCAGAGATTGTTCTATGGCAGAGAATAACGTTTTCTTGAATCATGGTGACATTACTTGTTATTGTCAAATAATGCATCTGGAAGAATTTGCTGCTCAAATTACAGAGCAGGAAAGCATATTATCAATGGAAGAATTCCCTCTTTCAGTACCATATGTTAGGAAGAACAAAGTATGATAATTCCCAATTCCTCATATAAACAGTAATAATTAGCAATCAGCTTACCTGGATCTCAAGAGGGTGACCGTGAATACCCATCCTTCTATCAATCATGCAGGAACCATCAGTGACTAATAGAGAAGGAAACATGTCAAATCCATCAGTCAGACACAACTTAAGGATCAGTCTTATGCCTGTTTGGACATCCACTCTCTCTTGCAAAGCATAGTCACCAGTTAATTTCCCATAAACTCTCAACAATATAATCCACCACAATCCTGTTACCAAAGCATTTAGCATAAACTTTAAAATTTTAGCCTAAATTTAGACTGTAAAATTAATTTATGCAAAGAAAAAAATTGAAAAAAGTAAAATTATCTCAAGACTATATCAGGAAAAGAGTATCACATATTAATGACAGTGTAGGTGACATTTAATTTAATTGATAAATGTCTTAGCTTCGACAACAATAAATAACTTACCTGAATCAACAGGTGCAACACGACCAATAGCTGATTCACCAAAATCAGGATCCAAGACTTCCTCAAATGCTTCATTGCTACCGTCAAGAGGCACAGTTCTAACCTTGAAGCTTGCTGGCATCAACCCTTGCCCTGGACTGTAGCAGTCAACAGTCTTCTCCCAACTCTGGCAAACAAAAACATTGAATAAAAATATTAAATGAGGCATTTACCAGGATTCTTTGTTTTAAGTTAGGAGAAAATGATTTAGGCTCAGTGGATGAGAAGCATTTAGAGTATGTTTGGCTTCAAGTTGGGAATCTCCAAACCAAGGTTTGAGCAAAGGCAACAAGAGACAAGTTTTTGGCCAAACCCTGGTTTAGGGCTTTTATAATGGGAATCCAAACATGCGCTTAGACAATTCTTCAGTAACATTTAACATAGGACACATGATGTCTTATCTATCTTTCGTTCACATAAAAGAAACAATCTATCACTAAAATCCTTTGAACTATATACAATTGATGGATAGGCAAGAACATCTGTCATTTATTATGTGGCATTAAAGCTAATTTACATCAACTCAACATACTATACACTACATAAATAGAAGTGCTTATAGAAGCAGGTATCGAAGCATTTATTGTTAAGAGCTATATCAAAATTTTACAGATACTACAGAAGAAACTATTCTGCAGAAAAACAGCAAATAAGTATGGTGCAACAATCTAATTAAGCTGTCGAGGTCATAACATACCTGTAATTGCAATGTGTGAAGTAGAAAATTCTTGACAATTTCCCCTTCACCATTGAGCAAGAAGGCAAGTGCTGATGGAACAAAATCACGAATAAAGACTTGATCATAATTCAGCGGTTGCTTGTCCGCAGGATCATTAGCTGCAACTGTCCCAACCGGATTCCCACAGTAAGTGACAACAGCATCCTGAAGCAACTTCCAAGCTTCCTTTTCAATCTCAGATACCTTCCTCTGAACCTTATTCTCACTTAAATCCTTCAAATTATCTGTATTTACATTTGACTCGTCACATCTTTCTTCAGCGACTTCCTCCAATTTACTTTGATCAGTCTCAATTCTTTCAATTATCAATGGCTTGACATTCAAGCTGCTTTGAATGTAAATCTTCTCAAAGCTCGTGTCATTAGCATTAGAATCAACCGATGTAGAGTGATTCCTAAAATCCGACGCTACATGTGGTATCAAGGACACAACCCTAGGCCTAAAACTACCAATATTGACACAAACACTAGTGCTAAAATTCCTAGCAAGACCCCAATTCGAACCGGAAACACTAAAATCTCTCCGATTCGGATGGATCACATTTATGTACCCTACATTCTGAGTATTACAGGTATTGTACCTATGGCAATGGGTTGAGTTGTGACGATCTGATCTGGACAAGATGCCCATGATTGCTGAATGACTGAACTTGGTTGGAGAAAATCCAAAAATAGATGAACTTTTATAGTTACATAGGATTCTACAACAAGGCTTCATGGTAGAGATTCCAATACAACTACCACTAGTCATTTTGTATGATCAAATAACCACACCCCACAAAAGGAAACTGCCTTGGACTATTAAAAATCAAGACTTTCTTTATCTATGACTCTTCTATGTATATATCCCAACTATAATATATAACTATATGGGAGGAAATATATATTAAAAAAATTATAATTATAATTATAATCTAGAAAGGGAAGATTCTAAGTTAATAACTAAGAGAATGGTAATGTAAATTTACAGTGATTTGTAGGTTTACTTACAGGTTGGGGAGATGATGAGATCGAATGGTTTGAATGAGAGACCCAACAGTGTTTGAGATTTGAAGGAATGAAGAACGAAGCTCAAAACCCCATTTTATAAGCTTTGAGAAAGGAAAGTTCGCAGGTTCTGAAATTGACGAAAAACAAAATTACATTACTGTCCCTCACACGTAGTCGTTATTTTACACTAATAGCCTTGGACCTTGGTAGATTCAATGGACAAGTCTCATCCCAACAGAGAGCAACATTTACAATTAAGAAAAAGAAAACACTCAAGCAGATAAAGCAACACATGACAGGAAAATTTTTTGGGCACCGTTCTAGGCATTGACACGTACTAACTACATGAACTATTAAAGAAATATGACACTTTCTTTTTTTTAAGAGAAACACAACACTTTCATATCATACAAAATGTATTTATGAATTTAATTAAAATATGCTAAAGCTATATCACTTTCATGTCATACATAATACTCCCAACACTTTCATTGTGAAGGGGCACTGGGGCAGCGTGCTGAAGGCTTACACTGTGTTTGGAACATAAAAAGATAAAAATCAAAATGTTTTATTTCTTAAAATTAGTTTCTTCTTCTTTTTTATTTCCTCTTCAATTAAAAAAACAGACATAATTATAATCGTATTTAGTGGAGCAGCTATTGTTACCCTTTGCTTCTGTTTTCAAGGTTATTCCTTATTTAGGCTTTTCAATTTTTTCACTTCATTTGGGCATGGGTACTTTTCTTTTGTGCTTGCTTAGTTTGAAGCGTATTTATTTTGGTAACTAAGGAGGTCTTTTCCGAATCCTTATCTTCGTATTCAATATTCATTGCTGATTTCCAAGGTTGGATTCCTTTTCATTTTCAACCCTAATTTAAGTAAGGGACAAAATGGGTAATCGAAGAAAGTGATGACGTGGTGAGGATAGGCATGTTAGAAGGAAAGAGGGTAAAACCGTCTATTCAAATATTCAAATACTGTAGATATTCAAATGGATCAGGCAACAAGTTGTGGCCCCACGACACTACAAGCCATAACAAAAGCGCCCAATTTTAATTTTCTCTTTTTTGCAATAAAAGCACATGTTTGTAACTACCACTTCCTACGGTGCACGCCGCGTAACTAATACGTGTTCATTTTTTATTGGCTACCATGGTCGTTTCTATTCCTTAGGCTAAAATATCGCCATATTTTCGTTCTTCCTTCCCACGTGCGAGCTATATTTGTCGCACATGTTGCGTGCGACACTGGTGACTTCGGTCCTGGACAAAAATATTTGCGCACGTTAAAGTTGCCACTAATTAGAAGCAAAGAGAAAAATCAAAAGAACTTGCAGCTTGCAACTTGCAATCATTATTTGGGCCGTTATGGCCTTTGTAAGGCTCTTGATATTTACACTCCATTTTACTCTAAGTCTGTACCCCCTTTCTACCTCTCAATTATCCATTATATATTTTTTCTTAAAGAAATACACTCTTTTTACTTTTTTGAAATGTATTTCTGAAATTATATATACTTATTCTAGAAATGTATCTTTAAAATTATGATTCATAATTTTGAAGATATACTTCTAATATAGGTATATATTTTTTTAATAAAATACCACTTAAGAATTAAAATCATTAACAAGAAATAAAAATAATAATAATAAACGCTTATCTTATACACATATTTGTTAGTCTTATTTTTATTTTATCATTAATATTTTTTAAATCTTATCTAAAATCTAATTTTTATTTTATCTTTATCATTTTTAAACTTTAATTTTAAACAATATTTACCATATATTCATTATATAATATTGTGTTTTCATCATTATTATATAATATTTTACTTTTTAATGGGTAATTGAGATGTAAAAAAGGGGGATGCAAATAGCAAGAGCCAAAAAAATTGCTCTACTCTTTTTTGTTAATTGCAATTTCAAAATTATCCTTATCTAAACACGAAAGTGATTTACTAATTACTTCTAAAGGTTTATTATGCCAAAAGTATTAAACGCCCACTTCACATACGCACGCCAACACAAACTTTAATTTCACAAGAGAGCATAGTTTTGTTTTTCAAAAATTTAATGTCGAAGTATGTTAATAGTGTTAACAAAATTTAATCTCTAAAGTAATTTATAAATCACTTCCCAATTTAAATTTCTGGAATAAAGCTTAATGCATCCTAAAATTAAAATTATGAAAAAATATATCTATCTTTAAATAAAGAAAATTTTAAAATAACAATTAGAAAGAAAAATGTGATGGTGTTGTTAGCAAAAACAAAAAGACAGTTGGTGCAAACCGCAACTCCAATTTTAATAACAAAAATAACGTCAAGAACCAACCAGGAATAAAAGTGCCTTCTATGTGGGTTTTGGGCCTCGTTTAGTGGTAGGCCGTCATGGCTGGCTTGTTTCTTCTATAGGTTATGGGAGTTTCTATTATTTTTTTGTATTCTGAAATTTACTTTATACTCCAGAAATTAATTTCTAAATTTAAAAAAAGTACAAAGAGATAAAAGAGAATAAAAATAGAGTTAGCCTTAGATTATATGGTTTGACGCAACCAATTAAATTTTGAATTAACAATTATAATTACATTTTTTGTGTGTGTAAGAATTATAATTACATTCTTTCATTTGAAGTGAACTTTTAACTTATAGTTCAAATACTTATTTAGATTATACGTAGTTGCTTTTATAATTCTATAGGATCGGATTCAGTTATTCGTGTCAATACTATTAATGATTTAAATATTATTTTCAACAAATTAATTTTTAAATATAAAGTATTTATCAAATTAATTTTTTATGACTTTTTATTTTAATTTTCACAAGAAAAAATATTCTTAAAATATTTTGAAAAAAATATTGACACGTTAAAGAAAAGAATTATAAAAAAATATTAAAATAATAATTTAGGGGTTCAATCTTGTTTTTAAGGAAGGGGTTCAATTTTCAAACACATGACAAGCCCGTGGCGTGCTACCGAAGGTATATAATAATTATTTAATAATCTCTGGCGTAAGCAGTGATATATTTCCACAGCAACATATAGTCATATTATAATTTATTTATTTTTTGACAAGACTCATATTATATAATTGAACACTACCTCACCGTGTTTTATGTGTTAAAGTTATTACGCGATACTTTCTCCTTCTTGTCTTGTTTCTAGTCAAAGCACTAATCTCCAATTATTAGTTTAGTAGACAAGTAATCTTTAATCATTGGGTCGGAATTAAAAATTGAAATAAAACTGTTAATACATTCTTGCTCGACCAAATTAAAATATAAAATGTTTGTACATTCTTGCTCCACCAATTATTCCAAGTTCTTTTCATCTTTTGTGTGTGAATTGTAGTGGCATTCTGTACATTTTGTCGAATTAAAAGAATTAATAAAATTATATATATATATATATATATATATATATATATATTATAAAGAGACGCAGTGGATCTTGAGCTCAAACACATATAATTGATAATCATGAATCACCAAGACATTCAATATATAGCGGAATTTTTCTCTCTTCATAATAAACCTAATAATCAAAAGGCCTCACATTCATGGGCTCACCTATGTAAAAGTCATATAACCAACTAAACAATATGTGTGGCTCTGTTGTGTGTGTATACGAATCCATTCTAGAAATTAGCTTTCGAAACAACCCACTAATTATTAATTTAATGCTAAGGTATATTAGGCAGCTGGAACATGAACTTATCCATAACTAATATATTTTAAGCAAACTAACATGATTCGTGTTAAGATGTATTACATCTTTATAAGACTTGAGTAATTAGTTTTCCTCTCTTAAACTAACTTTTGAGAGGTAGATAGGTCTAATATAATTTTAATATAATATCAGTGTTTATTCAAATTTAATATTGGGCAATTCACAAATATTCAACCAGTAAAACTTTACTCACAAATGATCAGCGTGAAGAGAGTGTTATATCCTATATTAACTAGAAATATAATCAAAATATTTCACATAGGATTTCACTTAAGGCCCAGGCTACGGTGGTCAAATAAGTAACTTTATGTTTGTTGGACAAATTTTTCGTGACCGTTAGATAAATTAATATAATATTAAACGGCTAGATTTATGAAGTGGAACCTTAGTGCAGTAGTTTATTATATTTTAATGTGCAGCTGTTTGTTTACTAGTTTGCCCCTTCGTTAGAAAATATTTACGTATTTGTGTTTGACACATTTGCCCTTTATGTAAGATAAGCGTTTAATTAAATTTTATTTGATATGTGGAACTGAAGTTGCAATTAACGGTTGTGACTGAAGCCGACACAGGCGTTTGCAATATTGTTTCTACTGATTTGGTTTTGGTAATGGTCGAAGGTGAAGATTTGATGAAAGGCCACATTAAATTGTCTGGTAATGAGAAGAAATGAACCCTCTGTCCCTCTCATGGTCTCCACTCTCCAATGGACCTTTTCGTCATTAGTGGCGACACTAATAGGATGCAAGAAAATAGCGAAAATTTTTATACCCAGAATGATAAAATCCCCAAAGCGCAGAGTGAATGGAAGATAAAGCATGACGATGTTCATCGGTCATGGATGCCGATTTTGGAGGCATTCTTTTGACAAGGAACAATCCGAAGCCTTTGTTGTGATTTGTAATGGACCTCCACTTGGACGCTATCAATCGAAGGCAAAGCCCGACTGTGGTGTTGGTTTTTTTCCCAACAAACACGACTAGTCTTAAATAAACATTAATTTAAAAAAATTGCAAAGAAAAAAAAATATATTTGATATTTTTTATTTGAAAAGAATACCATAAACATATATAACACAAACATTTCGAAAAATATTAAAGAAAGAATAAAATATGTATAATAAAAAAAAAGAAACTCTTGATAACTAATAAAAAAAGAAAAGAGTCTAACAAAATATTAAGGAATTAAAAAAGATTGTTTAATAAATATTTTATATTAAAAAGTCTGATAAAATCTATCAAAATTCTTGTTAAAATAAATTTATTGAAATTTGTATATTATTGAATACTAAAAGACTTTTTATAAATTGTAAAAAATCTTAATTAAATATCAAATGAGTTTGTTGTCTTTGTTAAAAAATCTCAAAAGACTTGATT
>PYAF01003410.1:1337671-1350965 GCA_007407185.1 Glycine tomentella | reverse complement strand
TATCATTTAAAAATCTTGATTAAATACTATAAAAAAATTATACAAAAAAAAGTCTTTTAAAATCCTTTTGAAATCCTAAAAAAAAGTCTTAATTAATAACAATAAATTTATCGTATATTATTAAATAGATTATTGACACTTATGAACACAAAAAGATCTTATACGGATATGATAACATTTAGGTTGAATATCATTTAATTAATTATAAGTCGAATGAATTATAATAGTTTAATTTTATACTTGTAGCTCTACAGTTTATTAATAATTATTTAAAGTATATATAAAAATTTACGAAGTATTTTATTTATTTAAAATATGTTTTTAAATTATTTAATTTGAACGTATACAGTTTTTTTTTTAAATACAATTCTATAATTTTATAAAATATATTTGAATCTCCAATGCTGTCATTAAATGTCATGCGTTGGTTTTGTAGACTCCCATGCATGCTCTACTCTGATCTTTACTTGTACTTATAATTCATTTCTAATGATATAATGATAAGTGCTAATAACACACTATTTAGCACGTTCTTTTAAAACATTTTTTATTATTTAAAATATATTAAAAACTACAAAATTATGAATAAAATTCATTAAATATAAAAAAAGTAAGAACTAAAAAATTTATAATGTCTAATAAGATTTAACTAATAATGAAAAGTGCATTTAAATAATCTATTGCCAACCTTTCTCGTATCTTAATTATTGTCATAGATTAGGAAGAATAACAGCACGAAACAAACGAACACAACGACATTAACGAAATTGAATAGCGATTAAGAATTGTTTCATAACGTAATAGAAGTTTATCTTTGGTCTTATCGCTTAAGAAATAAAATAAAAAACGTGTCTCATACTGCTATACCCAACTAACACGCTTACGATCATGGCTTTATTGCTGGCAATTATATTTTATATTAATAAATATTTACAGAAGATTTTCTTTTGTTTAATTAAGCACCACTACTTATGTGAGCAGGACACATGGGTGAAGGAACTCGATCGTACGATAAGCCACTGTAACAATTAACAGCAGTTATGAAATGATATTTTGTTGGTGGGGTCGTCTTGCTTTTGTTTGTAAGAGTAAACTAATTAATCATTTGATTTGATTACAGTGATGTTACTTGTATTGAGTTTGAGCATCACTTATACTCATACTTCATTAACAAATGACTTGTTATTTTAAATTTTCTTTCTTTTTTGTGACCCTATTAACATTTGAAGCCCAGAAAAACGAATTCCCTCTTCATACGCAGTTAAATGAGTGGTTAGATAATTTCAATTGGTAGACTATGATTATGATTAAAAACTTCCATTTACGTAATTTAAACCCTAGCCCTACTCATCGTAGTCTCTCAAACCTTAGTTAACAAAAAAAAATCCACATATCTTAGATAAGAATAAAATAAACGCAAAACTTGTTTTTACTTTAAGCGGAAGGACAAAGCATGCATGAAATTTTTTAGTTACAGATTGAAAATAACTTGTGGATATTTTGCGCGTAAACAAGGCCACCATTAACTTTTTGTAGACAATCAACTTGTGGCTGTGAACCATGTATTTCCACTCCACCCCGCTTTCATCACAATGCTTCACGTTGACAGACGATGCTATATGAAATAGAAAAATTAAATGGTAATGTTCTATTCTAACTTCCACGTATTGGAGATCAATTAATGACATTGCTTTGTTGATGCAGTGAGCGAAGGTGGTGGTCAATTGAAGAAATTCCAACACCCAAATCAATAAATTAGCAGGTTAACGACTAGTTCTAATTTATAAAGTAGAGAACGTATCTGGAGAAGAAAAAATATAAGTATATAGCTATCATCAAGAGGGTTGTTACATTACATCCGATTTCACATTGAATATTTCCTAATTTCATTCAATGTTCATGCATGTTGTCAGGGACACTAGAGTGATTCAAGGCCTAACGTACAAGATCGACTATAGGTTCACAATATAGGATATGGTATTGACTCTAAAGACAGTGTTCTTCAAGGCCAAGAGCCACGAACATGCATGACCAAGTCCAAGGCAATACGATCAGGCATGAGCCATATCTAAAATAATAGCCATACTAATATTACATTAGCTCATTGAAAAATTTACATTATTTACTTAAGAAAAAAAATTAAAGAATAATGTGTTTAAACGTATTATTTTCTTATTCTATCATGGTATAAAGAATAATGCATTTTGTTTTTTAGTACAAACTTCATTCGAATAATAGATGTAAATAACAAAAAAAATATTCGAATAAATAGCATGACCAAAACTACATTTTTCTATATTTTGATGGATGCTCCCAACGGTCCTTTGAGAAAAATCTTTTGCATATTATGTGTTGTTGCTTTGAACATTAAAAGGCGATTTATTTTAACAGTCAAAGAATAGATATATTTCAATTTCAATATTGCATTATTTAGTAAGTTTAGGTTTTACATAAAATACGATTAAATTTAACAAATAACGTATCAATTAAAATAAATCAATAGTAATATGAAGAGTTTTCTGATAATGTATGAAAATCCAACTCCCTCAAATATCTTGTTGATTAAGCTGGTCAAGTCCAATTTGAAGGGCAGCTTGTGGTTCCACCTTCTTAGTTTTCTTGGTCTCTCCGGGCCGAAACAGAACACACCAAAGAAAAATGATGTGTTTCCGGAACCCATTACTATTCAAGAAAACCAAATGACATTGAAGGAGTCAGTGGAAGATCATATGAGAATGTTCCTGCTAATTAAGAAAAGTATTCAAAGTAAATTTAAATTCTTATTTTTTTTCTAAGACAAATATTTTATTGATAATCAAAATAGATTTAATACAAACAGTAGAGTAGATGTGACAAACAAATTTATACTCATAGGTATCATTTCGTTCTCACCCCAACTTTAACATACAATATCGGTTTTGACCAAATACCAATACGGATATGAATAATATCCAACTTTTTAAAATGGGATGAAAGTGTTGTACCTACATTTCCCATGTCCTACAAATATAATTATTAAAATATTCTCATTTTATTCAAATTTTTTAGTTTATTTCATTTTAAAAAAATATTGTAGTTTTGTTCAATTTTTTAAAATTTAACTCCATGAATAATTAATATATTTAGCTTTATTTAATTTTTAAAAAATTTATTTTTATATGTATTATTTTTACAAAAAAATAATAATTATAAAGCGGGTGTATACCCAACAAGGATGGGGAAAAATTTTTTACACCCATCGGGAATGGAACGATACAGAAATAATTTTGAAGAAATAAGGATGAGAAAGGAAATCATCTCGTTGCCATGTCTAATCATCAGGATAATAATAAAAGCAAATAATGTGACACTAACTCTAACTATAATGAAAAACAAGATATCAGGATTTCCAAATTTGGCTAAATCCCAAGAGAGATTATATAAGAGTGCTTTAATAAGAAAATAAAGTATTTTTTTTATATATATTACAAACATTATCTAAGACAATCTTATGCAAAATAAATAAAATCATTATATATGAAAAGTTTTTTTTTACAAGAATTTAATACAATTATATCCTTAATGCTTAAACTTAAAACTATTAATTATGCTAAAACAAGCTCATATTAGTACCCATGATTTACGCATAAAGTGGTACAAAAATAAGTATTTTATTAACATATAATTATGCTAAAACAAGCTCATATTAGTACCCATGATTTTAATTATAATTAATATTCTCATTTATTTTGTTTCTTGTTGCACGTCAGAAATATAAGTAAATGTAATATGTCCTAAAATATATAGATTTGTGTTTTCGCCTTGATTTTCATTGAAAAGGGATCTCTGAACGAAGTTTTCCAACAGTGGTGTTGTGGATGAAAATGAAATGAAATTGTGAGTGGGAAAAAATAGTTACATACTATGTCTTGGAATTCCTTGAGCTTGGTCCTACGAATTCAACGCCACGGGAATTCCCACGTGGGTCCCACCGAGCCATGACATGAAAGTTGAAAGTCGCTTCCGATGGTCCCACCACGAGAAGATTGATTTTGTTTCAGTTTGAAAATCAAACGTGGCTCTCAAGAATAAAAAGTCTTTGGTCTCCACACTTTTTCTTTCTCTCATCTTTGTGGAGTCCAGTTATACAACACTTTTCTACTTTTCTTATTCCAGTACTCAACTTGTACACTAATACGTCTCTCAAACGTATATACATATAAAATGATAAATGATTACCAACATCAAGCTTGTTAATTGGAAAATATTAATTATTAATTATTTTACTAGTCAAAGATTCAACTCTGTGACTTCTTTTTCTCCCTTCTCTTACCATCATGTTGATTCTTTGAATAAAATTGAATTATTGTTTTTTAAATAATATTTGAGTTTTGTAAACAAAAAATATATAACTAAAAGAAAAATTCATTGAAAAGTGATCGGTTAATTAAATTATATGATGAAAATTAGTAATAAACGAAATTAGTCAATATTACGTATAAATGTCGTGATGAAAAAAAGTATAAAGAATTTAGATTTTATAATCAAATAAAGTTATATTACTGGTATATGATTCTTATAAGTTCACTGTTTGTTTTATTTTTTATAGTAAAACATAAGCTTAGTAGTTTTCTGAGGTTTTTTTTTTAAATTAGGAAAAATTATAAAAATTATTTTTTAAAGTGAAATAGTTCTCATAATTTAAAATTATTTTCAACAGTTAATATAAATTTCAGGTTGTGAAAAATTGAGTTGATTAAGTTTATTTGTTATTTAGAGTGAATTTTTTATGGTTTAACAAGGATTCATTCATTTATTTTAAACAATAGATCCAACACTAGAAATTATACAGTCGACCCGTTCTGAGAAAAAGTCACGCTAATATATTTTCTTCAAAAATATTTAAATAAATTTGCAAAACATTAGACTTTTAAGTAGACTCACTCGCATACATGGATATACACGCATGTACAAGTAATTTTGTGTCTTTTATTTTGGTCGCATAAGTAAACTTGTGTAGTATAATTTTTTTTTTTGTCGCATAAGTAATTTTGTGTAGTATAATGTTTTTTTTATTCGCATAAGTAATTTTGTTTAATAATCAAGCTTAAATTTAAGTAACTGACTTCCTACTAGGTTTGATTGATGACCTGATCGGGTAACTCTTTCAAACGAGTTAATAGGTTGGTTTTACATATGACGGATACCAACTGAATTGAACTATAAACTAATTGAACTTTGTTTGAATAGATGCGTAAACAGAGCAGAGCAATTCTGCTAAATATTCTGCGTAAATTTCACGGGTAATTTTGAACTTGTGACTTTAATTTATTATTAATTATTAGTTTTTTTTTATCAATAAAGATATTTAAATAAATAATTCTTCCTTCCTTTTTTACTTCTTTAATTCTTAAATCTTAATTTTCACTTATCAAGTTAACCTTATAATTCTTACAATTCTTAAAGTTACTTTGGCTTTAATTAAAGTAACATCGAACATTATAAATTATATTATAACTATATATTTTTTGGATCATCATCATAATAATATTTTATCAATTTTTATTAATGATTAATCTTTATTAAAAGATTTAGATTATTATCTTTTGAAAAATTTCTTTTTAATCTTGTTTTTTTTTCCAACAAGACTTGAAACTTGAGGAAGCATTATGTAAGAAAACTGCATTCAATATCACTTAGACACATCATAATTCTATATTAATTGTCATATTTATGTTACTATATATTTTACCTTTTATATTTATATATGAATTTAATCAGTTGTAATAATAAGCCAATTCGATTAATAGTTAATTTATTTAATTAAGATGACAGAAATATTTTTTTGCAAATGACAAAACACTATACTGCAAAGTTAATCCAAGAATATTGTAAATATTATTAACTAAAAGAGAATTGTTTTATAAGAAAAAAAAGGGGGTTATTATGAATTCAGTTGTTTTAAGGTGAATAAGTATCCATTCACGAGTGATAAATAGAAACAGTGGTAGTCGAGTTCTGTAGTAGTTTTTTTTTTTATCGATAAATATTATTTATTAATTTTTGTTAACAAGACACTAAATTTGTGCTTTTCTTATTTCCTTTCTTATCCTTGTATCTTCGTCATGGATATATTATGATTTACAGGTCATAGATGACTTAATTTATATGTCTACCGTAGTTGTTTAAACTTCAAGAGTTGCGGCTGTGAGTGCTTGGTTACAGGAATATTTTTATAGAAAAGGATTTTAATTTAAAAAGAAGAACACGTGGGAACTTGTAAACACGCACACCACTGTGCTGTGTGAAGGACCACTTCCTTATAGGCACGCCAAGCCCTACATAGATTCCGCGCCGCCATCGCCATACTCCCCTCTTCCTCTTTTCTTCTTTCTAAAATCAAACTATTCCTTCACGTTGTTTTTGAATACTTCTTTTCTTTTATATAATTAAAAATTAAAAATCACATATTTGTAAACTCGACCTTTACAATATGCCTATGCAGTTAATGAGTACCAACGAGGAGTGTATATTGTCCTGTGAAATGAAGGAAAGGAAAATATATTTTATGGTAAATAATATCTTTCAATATTTGTTTTTTAATGATTCAAATAGTGTCATGTGAATTGCCCTCTCACGTTTTTTTTAGGCAGCCAACCTCACTCAATGCATAGGTTTTTTTTTTATATATTTGTATTCTTTTTATTCAACAAGTCCAAAAGAAATTGCACTATTATACATTTTCAATGTATATTATGTAAGTAAATAAATAAGAAACTTCCTATTCAAAGCTCATCACGATTTTTGAGTTTTTCTTTTATTTTTCTTTTCTTCCTTGGCACGTGGAGGGGAGGCCCCCCCATTATGCAACACAACTATTTGTTACATTAGAATAAAGTTTGGTAGTGAAACTATGATGTTACCGATGAAGCACTCTTGATTATGGATTGGACTGAAAGTAAATGAGATTGGAGGCGAGTAAAAAAAATATATTGTCCGGACGAAACCCAACAAAGCGTGAGACGATTTTGGGTTCTTGGAGTCGTACTTAGGTGGCATATTTTAGAACTATAGAAAAAATTTGTCCCTAATGGCCAACTTGAACATTGGAGTAGCCCACCAATAATAGAGTACCACGTCTAAAAAATCAGCAAATACTTGTTACGTTTTCTTTAGCAATCTAGAAACTTTCGAAGATAGGGCCCTGGTTCAGGTCCCGTGGACAAGGTTTCAAGAGTGGGATTACTCATAATGTAATATAATAACAGTTGTAGGGAAGAAAATGAAAAAAGGTGTGTGTGTGGAACCAAGGGTGCTTATCTTTAAATTATTATTATTTAATTATGTACGATTTCTGCATCTATAATGCACTCACTAGGTAGCTAGCTACCAATCAAAATCACCAAATAAGAAAGGGAATGAAAATGAGAATCGAATCAAAATAAACAAAGATAAAACAGAACATAGCTAATAATTTCAAAGAATGAAATCATCTATATAAAAAAAAGGATAAGTTACAATTCTTTTCACCACCTCCATTATAATAAATAACTAAATAAAAGATTAATTAAATTTTTAATAACTCAATATTTTCATATCCTAATTTTTAATCTTTCAATTTATTTTTGATATTTTTAGTTATTCATTAATTTTTCCGTTGATATTGTTAATCTCTTTAAATTTTTTTGTCCATTTTTAACCTATTGTTTATTTTTATTATTCAAAATTACTGTCTATTTTGTCTATTGTCTCATTTATTTTACATTTAGAATTAATTTTCAGCAATAAAAAAACAAAATTAATAATGAGCAAAAAAAAATTAGACAGATTAAAAGTGATGACAAAAATTATCATAAAGAAAATTGAGAGACTAAAAATTAAAAGCTAAAAAACTTAAGGAATAAAAACTACAAGCTTGGAAAAAAAATCCTTCTCTGTATCCCTATAATAATCCACAGTTTCAGATATTTATTGATCACGGATCCTAAATATCTAGGTGTGTGCTACACATGAATAATTTATGGATGTTGCTACTTTCTATACTTTCACCTGTATATTTCACAAACAACCCCTTCTGTCAATCTAATTCATAATTCATAAAAGAATAAAACTTAAATACAACTCTTGTTTTCAGTATTATTATTTAATTAAAATTAAAGTTTCACTTTAATAACTTGTGTTAACTTTAACTTTAATTAAAACACAATACTAAGAAGAAACGTATCTAAGTCTTATTTTCCTGTTCCCAATGTTCTCACATGTTGTCATTCATGAGTTGCTGCTCTAAGAACAACATGCTTTCAACGTTCCAAAAATTGTCAGAGGAGTCCCCACTTTGCATGTACCACGGGGTGTTTGGATCCATGGATTGAAAATCTAGTCCTTGAGGGAACAACCCAGATGGGCTTGTGATGCATTTATCCGAGTAACTAATTTGAGAGGGTTGATAATAATCCGCAGAATTAGTATTGTTATTGTTACCACTAACAGGGACACTGTAATATTCAGTTAAATCAGAAATTGTTGAGACTTGAGTCCCAAACGAGTCTGATGATGACGCACCCGTGCTACTATTCTCAGGGGTGTAACTTTGAGTGACATGTGAACCCACTAAGTCATTGTTCATAACTGAAGGATCGGTTAACCCCGTCTTGCCCTTGTGATTGTAAACCTCGAATTTGTTGTTATTAAGGTTGTTTCCGTAGGTGTATGTATCATTGGTCCCGGTGGTAGCGGTAACGGTTGTAGTGGCGGAGGCAGCAGCGGCAGCGGCAGCGGCGGCTTGAATGCGTTCCACCAGCCTTGGCATCCAAAGGTAACGCATGGTGTCCTTGAATTGCTTGCTATTCACGTCACATTTGAGTTGCTTGGCATGCTTTTGAACACGGGTTCTCCAATAGTTCTTTATCTCATTGTCGGTTCTACCAGGCAAATATTGAGCAATTTTCGACCATCTGATCCAATCCATGAACGAATTCTATTTTAGTTAAAATATAATCCAAAATTAACATGATTTCAATCAAGCAAAAAGTCATATTAGGTATGGTTCTTAATATTACCACAGTTTCTAATTCATAGACGGCATGATAAAAAGAAAAACACTTTATGTGTATATATTGTTTAATTTTTATTTTCGTAGCAATTTTTTTATCCCACATGACGGGTTAAATAAAAATAAAATATTTACTATATAAAAAAAAGATTTATATAATGAGATTCTTGACTTGAAATTTTAATAATTTATGCAATTGATGCATATAATAAGAAAATAAAAGAATGGGTATTTTGGAATGCATGCATATTTGGGTGAAGTAATTACCGGTTTCCCCAGCGAGAATGGAGCTCCAGAATCAAAAGTTGTTCTTCAAGCGTGATGCTTCCACGTCGAACATCAGGACGCAGATAATTCAGCCACCTCAATCTGCAACTCTTCCCTGTTCGCTTCAGCCCTATATAATTAACAAAAGAAAGGTTATTAGTTATTTACTCAAATTGGTAAAGCACGGGGTATATCATAACACTGCAAACGAGGGAAAACGAAAGAGCATTTTTCCCACTCCTTTATATGGCACTTTCTTTTTCCTAAACATTAATGATTTGAGAGGAAGAGGTATCAATTCATTTCCTTTCCCCTTTCTTCACAAGTGGGTGCGGCCAAGCAATTGTCAGCAACCAATATTTCATGAATTTTATCCCACATGATTAACATCAACATTAATAACACTTTTAATCTAAATTAATTGAGATTAATAGTAGATGAACTCAATAAATTTTATGTCATATGATATATCTTAAAATTTATCCATACAACACAAGTATGAAACTAGACAATAAGTCACCAGAGTCAACAAAAAAATGGCTTTCCAAAATTCATTGGATGCAATTAAAAGTGGAGGCTTCACACCACAATCACATAAGATAGAAGAAAGCAGAAATTTGGAAAATAAAGTAGTAGTACTGTTTTTGTGGTGAATAAAATATTCTATAATAATAAAAACTTAGGAAAGTAATAGTAACAAGTATACCAGCAGAGAGGGCGAGGGTGTTCCAGCGACCTTCGCCATGAGTGGCAATGTAATTGATAAGAGTGAGGTCTTCATCGACGGTCCAAGGGCCTCTTCGAAGGTCCATCTCGTCCTCACTACTTAAAAGGGTGTTGCTACTTCTTGCTCCTTTTACATCCATTGATTCTCTGAAAACAAAAGATAGAACGTTTGTTTGTTGGATTGAAGAGGTTTTAAAATTGGTCTTTGGTTGGAGAGGTATGAATGAGATTGTGGGGATAGGGAGAAAGAGAGAGAAAGAAAAGAGTTTTGGATAGTTACAAGGGAGATAAAGAAGGGCGGGGCTTCTTATAAATATCCAAGGACGGGGTTTTGAAAATGTGGAAGTAAAAGAAAGCGACAGTTGGGACTTTGGGAAGCGAGAGAAGTAAAAAATTAAGGACTTCAAATTAATTAACCACTTAAATGTGTATTATTTGGAAGCATAATTAAATTGTAGTAGTATGACAGTTTGACTTTCTCGCCCCCCTTTGTTGTGTGCGCGTGCGTCCCAATGCCAATTTCAAGAGGCCAAGAGAGTTTCAATTTTAACTTAATCGCCTGTCGTCGCTGACCCCAGAGTCGCCGCGCACGACACACCTTTCCCGGACATTTTTATTGTGTTCAGATTGTTAACACAAGTTTAAGGGATTTTAGGTTAAGGTATCTTTGATACTCAAAATTTAATATACTTTTTTAATATTTTAAAGTACATTAAATTGTTACCTTTTATTTTTAATAACTTTAAAGATGAATTGTTTATGTAAAATACTCAGATTAAAACTTAAGAAATTCATCATGTCAATTAGACTTACTCTAATCACGCAAAAAATAAGAAATCGTTTTTTATCTTGATAAACTCATCGTGCATCTTTCCGTTGGAGATGGTCTTTCGGGTGTTTGTAAGATTCACGTGGTTTAACCTATTACTATTTTTATTTTGATATCTTTTTATTCGTGAGAATAAAAAAATATTAGAAATTATAATAATTCATACACTCTTATTTAATCTATTACTTTTTTATTTTTATATATAATATCCTTTTAATTACTCCAATTCACATTCTTTGAGAAAATTAGTTAATTTAGTTTTTTAATGTAATTAATTTAGTTAATCATATTAAATTTATTTATAATTTATATTTTCTTTTAAAATTATAGTCCATTTTTCTCTCCATTTAATTGCTTCCCACCTCATAAGAGTAATTAATGTTTGAAGAGAGAATATTGTAATTAATTAAAAATATTATAGAAAAAATAGTTAATGCTCTAGATTCTTATAAAAAGAAACAAGCCAAAAAGTAAAAAGAATCTTATATACTAGGACAACGATAGTATTAATTAGTACTTTTTCGGTTTCAAAATATATGATGTTTAAATTTTTTTGTACAAGTATTTCAAAGCAAATATTTCGTAATTTCTTAATATATCATTTTATCTCTCTAATTAATAATTCATTTATTCTTTCTATACACTACTCACACTAAGTATTTAATAAGGGTATTATTGGAAAAAAGTATTTAATGCAACATTAATTTTGTAAAGTGATGTATTTTAGAACAATTTTTTTCTCTAAAGCATCATATATTATGGATCAAAGGGAGTATGATATGGTATATGGACTATCCCATTTACTAAGTCCCATAAGGGACCAATTTCACAATTAACAACTTAAGCATTTACATCAATAGACTTGATGTTTGGTGGATTATGGATCATCCGACCGATTATACCCTATAAGGGATGTCTTCTATAAGAAGGATAATTCATGCTATTTCATTTATCTCTAAAACATAGACCACATGCATGCATGGAAACTAATTAATTGATTTTATTAACGAGTACACATTAGTTCTTAAGAATATGAATTATGAAGGTTTTATACGAATATAATACAATAGAGTAAATATTCTCTGAAATTGTTAGAACATGAAGATAACACTGTGTAGATAATATATTATGTCTATGACATGTCAAAGACACACAACAACAAATTTATACCTAATATCGAACTTAAAAGATCATTTACATAAATATAAACACCTCACATGGACCAATGACAAGGTAATAGGGACTTATCAAGAAGGATCTTATATAAATAGAGGTGAGTTAAAGGTTCATGGTTAGATAAATTTTGAGTAAGCATTGGCAGAGACATTGAACTTTGGGTGCTTCGTTCTCTATTTTTGACATCTTTTGACATGAAAAAATATGATTCTCAAATATTTGTCTCGGGATGAAAAAAATCCATACATTTAAATGAATTTTTCTATACACATCTGTAAATAGGACGGAGCAAATATCATTCTACCTGTAGCTTCGGGTATTTGCTATTCACTAACGCACACTTATTTAAATATTCTTTCATTAATATAAATACGTCTATAGATAACTTATATTTTGTAGTATAATTTTATTTGTATTTATGTTTTAGAAAGAGTAGTTTTTCGATAATTTTAATAATATTATTTTTCTAAAAATATGACAAATCTTATATGCTTATATTGTTACAATAGGTAAAAGTTTCCATATTTATGTATATATTTTTGTTTACTTTCGTTATATTTAGTTTATTTAAATTTAAAATATTTTTAAAAAGTGTTTTTAATAAGAAAATAGGGTTTTCTTATTATTAAAAGTAAAAAATTATTCTTTTTGAAAAAATATATTTTAGATAAACATATAAAAAATTAAAAATATTACTTATTTTTATTAAAAAAATTATAAATAAATTTAAACAAACAGACTAACTATCTACTCTATCGTTGTGTCTATTACACACTTCTAGAGTTGATTAATTTTATATTTCTTTTTAAGTTAAGACAATGAATTGTTAGATACATAAAGCAATTGAGATACGTTGAGGTGTTGGTGCTTTCTTATATGTCAAAGCATGTGACAGATAAAAATTGAGACTAACCAAATTTTGGTTAAGATTATCAGGTAACTCCTATTTTAGATGCACCATTCATAGTTTTGTAATACATAAAAATATAAGTTTTTATCATATTCATAATTTTACTGTTTTGCTATGTTCACACATATATAGAATAATTATCTATTTAGTGAAAATAATTATATTTAATTTTTTTATATAAAATTTCTTTAAGTCAATGATAACCACTTAACGCAAATGAGATTAAATAATTTACAACTAAATGAGTGTATATGTGATTCAACTTATTTTAAAGAAATAATGTCTTACCATTCATAGTTTCCGAAGAAAAATGTTTTGAAAAATAAGCAATTGTTATTTTTTTCCTTTTTTTTTT
>PYAF01003410.1:1320100-1337571 GCA_007407185.1 Glycine tomentella | reverse complement strand
TGAAAAAAATACTTACTTATAAAAACTCATACAATTTTTTTTGATATATTTTAAAAATATTTATTGCTTTCACATCATGAATTTATGAACATTAAATAAAAACCCCACAATGAATAATGGAGTTATATATGTGTAGTATTTTCATGTGCACATACTACTTAGTGTGAAAATATTAAATATACTTTAAATACTTTTAGTTGCTCAACAAAAAATATTAAATAATTTTATATATTTTTCTAAGGCATATTTTTTTTATATCATAAATACTTCTTTTTCAATACTCAATATAAAAAAAAATATTGTAACCCAAAAAAATTGGCCTTAGAAAGTAATTAAATAGAACCTCACATTAAAAGATGTTATTTGATAGAATGAACGTTCGAACAATTTCACGAATATTTTTTTCCTGCAAATTAATTAGCATTTCTCTTAAACAAACGATTTCTGGTTAATTCACACAAAGTACTCATTTTTCTAGGTGAGTAAATACGTGATCTTTTAGCTTAAAGGTTTCCTTTGGTACTTCATCCTCTCCTCTTAAAAATTATATTTCCATAAAAAAGTATTTACATTAATTAATTTAGTTTTTATTTATAAGAGGAGTATTTTATTAATTTACAACTTAACTCACCATATAATCATCAATAATACTATAAAAACACACTGAACCATCTTTATATAAAAACTAGTTAGTTGAAAAAGAGGCGTTTCGTGTCTCTGTTTGTATTTTTATAAAAAGTAAAAAAGGAAATGTAGTTGAATAGGGACAGTAATTCTATTTTGAAGGTTCAAAAAGAAGAAATAGAAATAGTTATATATATTGAAAGATAATTTAAGAATAGAAAATGTATATCTCTTTTTATAAAAAGTAAAAAAGGAAATGTAGTTGAAAGGGGACAGTAATTCTATTTTGAAGGTTCAAAGAAGAAATAGAAATAGTTATATATATTGAAGTATAATTTAACAATAGAAAATGTATATATCAAAAGAGATAATTGCATCTAATAGTGTATGTTTATTTGTTGGTTGTAAAAGAAATTTGTAAAAGCAATCAAACTCTTCTGTTTTCAAATTTGAATTTGTGGATCATTAGATTTATTTTGAAATTTGTGAATAGTGTTTTAAACTAAAATCCAACCATTGTTATAGATATATCAGTCGTTTTCGAATTGGCGTTTGATTACGTACATACAAATACTTTATGAATGAAGGATGGATTGGCATAATAAATTTAAAATTAAAGCTGATATTACCGAGTTGCTAAGGCACTAATCTCAGGCATTGCATGTGCAGCACAACGCGATCTGGATCTCCGCGTTTTGTAGCGAAAGTGGACTATAATTTGTAATTAAACAATTCTGTAATGATGCTAATTAAGGCCAAGGTTTTTGCCATGTGCCTCATCTAGGACGGCTGCAATAAAATTTTCATTTACTACCATTTGAATTTTGACGGAGTTTTGAGGACCATTTTCCAAATTACATTTTAATATAGCAGAGTTCCTTAACTTTTTCTTGCAATATAGACTAGAGATAGATCAGCTATTAATTGATTCACAATTTGACCCTTACATTGTTAAGTGGGGGAAATTAAATTCCAATATTAACATATGGTCTCAAAAGTAAACAGGATTTGATAACGAGTTTTGATATATATAATTGCATTAAAATAAATTTAGCAGAAATCAAGTAAGCATTCAATTCTCACATTCCTATACATAAAAAGAAGTACTGCAATTAAATTTTGTAAAATCACATCATCAGGGATTAGTCCCATGTCTACGGCCTGTGGGCGCATATCGTAGATGTATCCTAGATCTAAAAAAAAGAAGTATTAAACTTTGTAAAATCACATTTTAATAACGTCATAATTATTTTATTAACCTAGCTTTTAAATTTAAAGATTTCATAAAATATTCAAATGAAGATTATAAAAATTCACACACACACACACACTTATATAAACCTCTTACTTGATATCTAACTACTTCTTCTTTCATTAAGTTGACTTATTTTATGATAAAGTAGTATCTCCAGTTAGAATTTCATGTTTAAGTCAAAAATTAAATCTTATATCTTCATTTAAAAAATTCAAATGTTAAATAACTTGGACCAACTAATTTTAGTATTATGCTAACACTTTGAGATTGTATAGAACCTTCATTTTTTTTTTTTTACATTTATAACAATCTCTCCCATAGGGGTATATAATGCAATGTTTTTTTAAAAAAAATAATTAAGAGTGAATAGTATAATATATAAAGTGTGTCTGTGGAATGCTTTTTTTAATTATTAATGAAGATAGGAGTAAAAAAAAGGAGTATCCCAAAAAATTTAACAAAATCTCAAAGGATGTTTGTACTATTTATTTTCAAAACTTAGCTAATATTTTGTTTTATCATTTTAATGTAATATATATATATATATATATATATATATATAAGTGATTATGGTATAAGTTACTTTTAAAGTTGAAGAGGAAATGGAGTTAATTAAATTATTTTCGTACAAGATATAATAAGATATTTTCATAAATTATTCTAAAAAAATTGTTGAAATAAGTTGAAAACAATTTATATATTTATAAACTATTTTCATAAGTTCTTTTACATACTTATATAAATGTTTATGCCATAAAATAAGTTCAAGCAATTTGTGTACAACCTAAACTAATAGTGATCATACAATATTGTTATCTGCAGGAGTCAGGTTTGGAACAAGGTCTTAACTAAAAACTTGGCCTCTAAATCAAAAGATAAGTTCAAATAAGTAAATTATAAATTTATTTTTTCAAATGCTCCTATTATATGTTCTCGTCATCATAATAGTATTATATAACTTAACATTCTACATATTTATAATTGTTTAAGTTGTGAGAAAAAATATAAACTTAATCTACATAACTTTCAATGCAACAATTAAATTGATAAGTTTTCATATTTGTCACGTAAAACATTTGTAAAATAAGGTTGTATATACACACGCACAAACACTATTAAAACTATTAAAACAAGTGGCATGCATGATTCATTGATATTAGATGTCAAACTTTTACACTTATATATTTTTTTTACATAATACATTTGTTTAAACATGGTGTAGAGTTTATATATATATATATATATATATATATATATATATATATATATATATCTTTTTACATAGTATAAGATTAATCAATATATTCAACTATTAAATTGAAATTCTTATGAAATAAATCACATTTATTAGATTTCATGTAAATTAGAAACCAATTACTATCTATTTTGATAAATATAGTATTTTTATAAGCTAAAAGAATTTATTATAATATGAAAAGATTGTGAAAGCACAATATAGCAAAAGTTGGTATGCAAAATAAATGAATTGAAAAATAAGATGTTATTTAACATATAATTCTAAATGTCCATCATTAAATAACATACTAACAAATATTCAATTTGTATGAAAACTGAACATGTAAAATTAAAAAGATAGGATCAATTGATTTAACAGTTTGATTAATTAATTTTGCATTGTACGAAAATTTATTCAATAATACAAATATAAAAGTTTAACACGTAACATCATGCTATCACTTAAAACAAATATGTCAAATATAATATGAATTAGCCTTTCTCTTCATCTTCATATAATCAGAAAAATAAAGGGGAGAGAGAGAAGTCGGGTTCCGTCGATCGAATGTCGACAAGGATTTCACATTAGGAGAGTATGACACATCTCTTAAAATATTAATTACCTCATAATTTTGCTTTATATATTGATGTTTAGTGGGTTGCCTCATGATTTTTCTAATGGATATTTAAAAATGTGTTTCGGAAAAGGAATGATATTTAACACCACGGTTCGTCCATTATTTTTTTTAAAGAAAAAAGGAAAGCAATTCCTTTGGATAAGATTGAAAATTAAACCAAGGTATGATTCACGAGTGGAATCTAAAACTTGGATCAACATGCTTATTTTTTAGATTATTAATTATTATAACGATTATTATAATATATGCGATTATGATGTGTGCACAAGAAAGATGAAACATTTTTTTTTCAATTGAGAATCACGTGGCATGTAAAACTAAAACTTCCGTGCTTCATAGTGTCGACAGGGAAATTGGCTTCTTTGTCACTTGTAGTATGAAAACATGTTTTTCCTGATCAAATTATTTCTGTTCGAGTCCCTAGTATTCTGGTCGGGAAGCTTTATAATTAATTAACATGAAGCTATAATTAGCTAGGACGGTGCAAAATGTTACACATTTTAAAGAGTATCAAATAAATGGCCCAAAATACAGGTTGCATCCTACAAAGCAGCATGGCCTGAACCTCCAAAAGAAAGGGCGAAATACCCAAAATGTGTGAGCATCTACAAAACAAAAGTACAAAAAATTGAAAGCACTACACAGCTTAGAGATCTGCCATGCCATTATATATTCATATAGTGATCTGTATGTAGTTTGGAGGAATAACTAATATATATATGGACTAATGACCTATAGTTTAAATGATTAAATTTGGAAACTGAAATCACTTTAAGGTTTATTAGGGATGGTTGTCAATATTACATTTTAAATTTTTTTAAAAAATAAACCAGTTTTTTAAAATTACTGTAGTAATTGTTTTTAATGTATTTTTAGTTTATCAAATTTTAATATTCTATTTTAATTTAAACCACTTGACAGTGATAATAAGGAAATAATAATGATAACAATAATAATAATAATGCATACACGATAAATATGACAATAAGACGAATTGGAAACATATTTTATTCTCGTCATTTCATTCTTCATTTTTATAAAAGATAATACAAGTTTGAATTCAGATTTAAAAGAAACGAATTTAAGATTTTAAAATATATCTTCATTTCCGTTCAATTTTTTTGGGTTTGAGAAAATTTATAGAAAAGTTTATATAAATTTTTAAAATTCTCATTTACTTATACAATTTTAAATAAATTATATATTAAATTATTAATTATATTTTGATTCAAATAATATATAAATTTAACAAAAAAATAATGACCTTAAAAATAACAAATTTAAGAATTAAATTATAGTTTTAGTTAAATGATTAATTTTAACTTTTATGTTTTTTATTTCATTATTATTTAAATTATTTAATTATTAAAATATTTGATTTACATTGTTATTAATTACAAAAAATTATATATATATATATATATATATATATATATAAGTGTTGGCCTGATTTTTAACATGAAAGCCCTCTGTTAATATTAAAGGTAAAAACTACAATATGCAGTTTGAAAAAATCTCTACTATAAAAATAATTAGCATGTCGAATAAATTAATAAAAGAAACTCAAATAATAATTAATAAGAATAGTTGTACTTAGAGTATTTTTAGTGGTAGATCTCAAATTGGGATCTTAGATCACTTTTTGGTAGACCCCATAGTGTCATGTAGGATTGAAGATCTCTCAAGATCTTATTTTGAGATCTTAGGGAGAGAGAAAGAGGAAAAAAATTTATTCTTTTTTGAACAATGTGCAGATCTTAAGGATTCTTCTACAAGAACTCATTCTCCATGTTAGATATCTCTCTACCTCCTTTATTGGGAGATCTAGTGAAGACCAGATCTTGAGCTCAAGATTCTTATTCAAGATCTTGCACTAAAGTTGCTCTTACTACTTATGAGTGTGTATATATCATAATCCACAAATTTTACTCATGGAGAGTTATAAAAGATAAACAAAGCAAGCATATAATCTGGCTATAATCAAGCAAGTAAGTCATATTTTGGTCTTGATATTTAGAAGATTAAAGCTACATTCTTCAAGTTCGTTAATTAAGGCTTTATTCATTTTCAAGAGCTGATATTAAGCCTATGGATCAGATAGGACGCGCTAGTTTAGTTAGGTATAAGGCTTTGTTTACGTTCTGTTGGTTGGTCTCAAAAGAGAAATGAAATTCCATAAAGTTGATGGAACGCTTCTTAAGTTCTTATTCTGCTACAGCTATTCCTGTTCTTCAAGAATGTCTGTTTTGGAAATTTGCTATTCAATTTCTGTACATTTCCATCCACGTCAACTAATCATTTAATTTATTGATCCAGGAACCTTTTAGGGGAGTTTTCGGCATCATATAATACTACAGTTTGATGTGTTAGATTTTCACAATTTATATTTTATATATATAACAGAATGTTATATTACACATATTATTGGAAGGAAAAATAATTTTAAATGTCATCCAGGGCTACCCCATTATTGATTTTGATGGAGAAAAATATTGTACGACCCCTCATAACCTATGAAACTATCCCAATTATTGATCTAAACAGTTTAGAATTTGTCTTATAGTAACTGCAGATTAACTTTATCAACTGCATATTGATTGCTATATCACAAACAAAAAACGAGGGTAATGCAATGCTTTTGCATTCATCTCAAAGTTCCATTTTGCACATTCTATTATTTACCATTTCAAGTTATCAAAATATATAGAAACATGCTTCAAATTATTGGTTTTATGTTTAAATTTTTACTAAAAGTAAGTGAAACAATACTATTTAGGAGAGAAAATCACTACAAGAAATTAAAATATTACTTACAAAATTTTTGTTACTATTAGTAATTTTTGTCACCGATACTCGTGTTACCAAAATTTTACTTGATAAATTTTAAATATCTATATCTATATCTATATCTATATATATATATATAAATTACTTTGTCATTATTTTTATGTTTTTTCAGTTAAATAAGTTAATTAATATTTTTATTATAAATCCTCTGGGAATCAAGAACAATGAAAAGGAAGATTAACATGTATATTGGAATATATTCACACTTATATAATAGTTCCATATTATAAATTTATTTTATTATATGTTGGCACTACTGTTGGATACATACAGTGTGAAATGAGGTTTCGGCTAAAGAGACAAGTTTTGTAGTTGTAGGTATTCTGGGAGTATCACCCCACAAGGAAACTAGAATCAGAAGTTAAGTTGGATGACAGATTCCCATGGATCTATGTCACGTGCCAATATTAATTAGCCTAACTCCATCATATATATGCAACACTTTTTGAGGATACAATGTTGTCAAGCCCCACCAATACCTACCACCAGCTAAACTATAGTAGTAATTTTATTTGTGTTTCGGTTTTCCTTATGATTACTATCTTCCGATTGGTTTTTATTTATGTTCGATAATAATAAATAGAAAAAAGAGTTTGAAATGTAGGTCACTGGTTTTTCATTTTCATGGAAGTTCAGCAAACTGCTGAAGGGACATAAGCGACGGGAAGGAAGAACAGATCGAGGAGTGCGAAAGATTGGCAGGGTAGAGAGAGGTAGAAACTATAATATGGTTCAAAATTATTATGGTATCAATCAATCTTCATATGATATCTAATTGAGTTTTAATGTTCGTAGCTTAGGACATGTAATAATTTTTCGTAGAGTTGAGTTAGCATCACAAATATAAATTAAATTAATTCAATCTTATACAATTAGTTATTGTGTTTGGTTGAAAATTAAATATCTTTATTTTAACTATAGAACAATATTGTGTTTTTTCTTTCACTTTTTTTTATATAAGTATTAAAATAAAAAAATCATAATTATTTACAAAAAGGTGTCTTCTCTAATACTTTTATACAAGAATATATAGTTTTTGGCCTTTTGAGTTTTTGATATAAATTTTCTTTATACTTTTTCTTCAAAAGTATGAACTGGTTTAATATGTGTTTACTATAATTAGTGGTATACTTTTTTTTTTGTTGGTGCAGATATGATTTTAAGTAATATTGTCACTTGGAGATTAATCTTTTTGAAATATCTCTTGGCATTTATAAGTGAGTGTACCTCCTTCTAATTAGATTCTCTCCATAGACATGAGTCAATATTTAAATTCCTAATCACTTACTTAAAGGATCTGAGCCAATTAATGTCATACTTTAAAATATAAACAATGATTGCTGTACTCAATTAGCAAATTTAAGCACTAGTTGCAAGTTCAAACCTATAATTCTTTGTTAGGTATAAATGGCATCGGTGCAAAGATATTTTTACAAGAAATGAGAACTTGTCAAACCAAGTGATAAAATTTCCTCATATAACAGCATTAGTGACCAGTGATTTTACCTTAAAAGGACACCTAAGCCAACCCCAACTCTTTTGAATGATAAAATTATAGTTAAACTAATACTTAGTCAGTAAAAATTGTATTTAACAATAAGTCACTTTGTTGGGAACCATGCCACTATGAATATTTTGGGTTCAATGAGAGTGACACTGACAACATCCATAGTTTCCTGTTATTTGGTCAAAAGATTTGCCGGGTTTTCAGGATTTATGGCGTTGACATTTCGGTTATGGACGGCGTTCTCCATCAAATTGTAAACACTATCCTCTATGCGTTTGTGTAATATTTTGAAATTAAAAGGGACTATCTTTGTAGTTGATGTATATATAATTAATTATCTTAATTTGGCCTCTGCATCATCGTCTGAAACGTCTTTGACCCAAATTGCCTACATGTGTTTGTTGATTGTTACTCCCTAATATTTGACCTCTTTCAATATTTGAGGCAAAACGTGTATTTCTCCCGTCTTAAGAAGTATACTTATGTTAGGTATAAAAGGTGTAGAACAGTAGAAAGAGTGCATGGAAACTCAAATCAAAGAATAAAAAAGACAGAAAAGAAAAGAAAATTGAACAATCCATTGTATTGACATAGCTTGTCATTTACTTGATGAATATTGCAATTATTTGAAAAGGATGTCTTATGTGACGTCTTTGTCTTAAACAATAACTAGGCATTAATCTAATGGCAATGCACACTATATTATTGACTAGTTTCAAATGCAATCTAGGCTTAGATTAAGGAATTCATTATTATTGTTCACCAACTACATTTCGGCCAACTTCATCTTTAACTAGTAATAAGTCACTAATACATAGGGCCATTAATTAAAGCACCCCAAGTTCCTGTCAGTTAATGTAAATTTCAATGTAAAGTTACTATTGATAAAACTTTTATACCATATAATTAAAACATATTATATATGGTTGTGATATTATCAATACATTCGTTATTTCGAGATAATTGAGTTTGGATTTTAAGTTTTAATTTATGAATGAAAAATATAGTTAAAAAAGATTAATTCCATTTTAAAAAAATAACCAACTCGATTATATAGAGATTAGTTATTGAAAGATTATGTGAATATTTCACATTGATAATAGTGTGACAAAAAATATAGTTATCATACTATTGAGTGTGAGAATCAAATTATATGAAACTATTTCATTTTAATTAATAGTTTGAAATTTAAAATTTAAATTTGTAAATTGTATTAAATATTTAATAGAGAATTTTATCATTTATAATAATATTATCTAATTAAAACAAAATTATATGAAATTAAGTGAAGTGAACTAAACTATATATTTCAACACAAGAGAAGATGACAGTGTAATATATACTCATATATTTGGGAGGAGAAACTTGCAACTTCCTCAGATTAAATTATGATGTGATAAAACAGGCATGTACATTTCATGAGAAGTATGCTATAAACTTATACAAATCTAAATGTGCCTTAATAAAACGTGGTAAAAGAAGCCGCCATAGCAAGACACAAAAGAAAAGGACGAGCACCATTGTCGTGTCCTTTCGACACACACTAGGGCTTCGGAACTAAATTATTAAGGTTGCAAAGCAATATTATAATCCCAAGCGTGAATCTGTGTTCCCTAGTCTTTGCCAGTTTTGTAATGACATACGTAACTATGTTGGTTTCAAACTCTACATTCGCAGCTATTATACAAAAAAATTAATAAGCAGTGCCTCGTTCACGATTCACCAGCAGCCCCTCTCGTGAGGTCTGCCAGAGCGTGTTGTATGTTTCATTGCACTCACTATACAAATTGAAAATGCCCACCACCATAGTCCATAATCATAATCATAGTAATAACTTATAAGTTTTGTCTTGGTTAATTTAATATCATCATCAACTTGCATGTATATCTATATCCTCTTTCCAAACCCAACGTATTTGATTGTGCAAACGCCTCAAAATTAGAGGGGTAGCCATTATCTAGTTACCTTTACAAGTTAGAGTTCACACCATGGGTTATGTTTGTGGCCGTGGAGGAAATTAAAATCAGATTCGGGGCACGACGAGACACGCCACGTGCACAGTAACAATGCCATGCCACGACACATGTATATAGCTTAACTAGGGTCTATGTGGGGGACCATTCTACATGTGTTCGATCATTTTAGTTTAGTTAGTAAAACTCACTTTTTGGTTAGGTGGTGACCTTTTTTTTATTGAGATCAAAGATATGTGTAATTATATTGATTTGATATGGTTTTTTTTTTTCATAAAAGATTTGCAAGACGATCTTTGGGTGAAACTATTCGTATCTCATGCATGGGTGATGTCAAGCTGTGATTGGTGCCACAAGGCTTGTGTTATTATAGGGTGTACATGTGTATTGTTTTTTGAGAGATTCGAAGGTTAGGATCAAAGATTGAGAATATATATCATAATGAAGATTATTTAGATAACCGTCCTTGGTTGCGTTCTCAGGTAGAAAGTTGACCAGAATCAGTAGTAACTACATAGTTGTCATTTTAATTACTTGGATCCAATACATAGCTTAGTCATCAAAGCGTACATTCCCACTCACGATAATAGATGCTAAAATGCCATTATGAGATGATCCTATAAGAACGGTTCCGTTCTTTTTTGTTTGTTCTAACGTTTCTATATATGAATAGATAGAAAATAAATTAAAAATGCATTGTTCTTTTCTTTTCTTATTGGAGCAAATACATTAATAACAAATTATCAACTTCCATCTCATATTCGGTGGATATGATGGGTGAGAAGAGAGAATTAGAGTGAAAATAATATATGTAATAAGCTATGTGATAGAAAAGACAAAAATGAGATAAAAAAGAAATAAAAAAGAATAAATTAAATATCATAACTCTAAATTAATATTAGGCATCTTCTATGTTTATTGGTTCAAATCAATATTCTTCTTCTTTTTTACCTAGTGTTTTTGTTTTCAGAAAATTATGAGTTACCTAGTATGTTTTTACATTAAATTAAAGTAAGAACCTCATTTTAAAAAAATATCTGTCTGTATATGTTGTCCTCCTCATCCATTATGATCACTGCTGATAAGTAAGCCATAATGCTCCTTTTTCATTATTTAAGCAATGTTATCATGTGTGTGTCTTTTTTTTTTTTTTTTTTTTGAGGGGGACAATACGAAAATGGAAAGGATGAAGATAGACGATAAAGATAAAGAAGGAAAAGACGAAGATTATGACGAGCTGGCTATGGAGCAACACAAGTTGTGACAAGAGAAAGCTTGAGAAAGGGACGTATGAGTAGTCTTCAGATTTGTGGAGAAAATATGAATAAGATTTGAGAGGAAAGATAGCTAGTCCAGATTCAATGGCACTTATCGACTTAATTCCACGTTGTAAAACGACATGTCTTGTGGAACACAATATTTTTCTACTTCTATAGTTTCTTATAATGCTAATCTTTTCACCCATGTCACATATGATTGGTCTCCTTTTCAAATTTTCTCTTTCCGTGGCTAACTCTAGGCTCAAACTTATTCTTCCCTGTTACACGTACTTTTGTCATTTTGCATGATGTTACTCTTCTCATTGTTAGTTCTTCTTAATTGGTCCATCTGTTGTTATTGCTTGCTAATTTAAGAAATACTTAAGTGCATTTTCAATGATCTTGTTAAATCTGTAAGTGAATTGAATTTTAGTAGGTGACCAAACACCATCATGATTCATTTAGTGGTACATATATACTGTGTGGTAAATCAAAGGATTATCGGTCTTAATTCCACACATTTCTTTAATATTTTTGTTGAGCATAAGAACTTATATATATTTGACTTATCTAGAATGAGAGGTTCACTTCAAATAAAAAACAATAAAACATAGTTATTGTTAGAGTTCTTTTTAAATCATGTTAATAGTTTTTTTATTCATAAAGGTTGTATTATAATATGAACTGGTACTAGAGATACCAAAAAATCATCCACACTGCAAAAGAGAGGTTACAACTTATCTATGAAAATAATATTCAAAATAATATGTAACCATGTTAATGATATGAAATATTTATTAATTTTATCAATAATTAATTTCTATTGAAAATTTTGGTTGATTATTTTTAGTGAGATTTTTCTTTTTCGATCATTTTTTTTATTCACAAAATTTAAATATGATATTTTATTTAAAGAAATTGAGTTTAGTATTATTCATATTAATAATATATTATTACTTATTGTTAGAGGTTAAGTATAAATTAAAAATTCTACATGAGCAAGTTGAATTATATATATATATATATATATATATATATAATTATGACTTGTGATACTTATAAATTTAAACCATATAATTGTATGTCGGCTATTATGAACCAACATGTTCTTTTAGAACAAACAGGTAGTTTGGTTAAAATTCAATAACATTATTCAATAAATCAAACTTGTTTATGGTCATCGCTACCCTATTAGACATTAGTCATAGTGAGAATTTTATGCATGCAACTAATATTTCTTTAAAGAATTACGCTTCCAAATATATATTAGTTAACGAAAACCTTTAGTTTAGAATTCAAGGCATATCGTAGAAATATTGTGACATATATATATATATATATATATATATATATACACGAAGTTTTTTTAATTGCTTTTGTGTTTTGGATACAAGTAATGTCCATATGAAGTTTTAAAGTCTTATAAGAGCCTTATTTTTGTTTTACTTAAAACATTGATAATGATATTTCTCGTCTTCGGAGTTGTTTATTTTATTTTAACAACAAGAAGGCAAATATATTATCAATGAAGCCGTACTAGAGTTTCTACATTGTATGTATGCAAAGACCATCAAGCCAAAGCACACCATTCGCGCGCTTGATTAGTGCCAACATTGGAAGGTTCTCAGATTAAAATATAATGTCCCAAGTGATGATTTCAGTCAAATTAGGAATACGCATGTTTTGTTGTGATAATATTATAAATTAAAATGCTACTAATGGAGGTATTTTTTTTAGATGAAACTTTTATTTTTTTTATGACCGATATTGATGCAGAACATCTATTAGATTTATTAATGATTAATCTTTGTCGAAAAATCTTATTGATTATTTTTTTATTTTTTTCATCTATAAAATTTAAATAAAATTTAAACTTAGAAATCAAAATTACTTAAACCAATGAATTATTTTTCGATGAAACTTTCATTTGGATCATTGTGGGAGAATTATATGCAGTGATTTCATTTATTAATGACCAGATATTGCAACTCGGTATCTTAATTAAACCTGCCATATTTTCACATTTAACTTTGCCATAGTAATTAGCTAATTGTTCTTTTTCTAAACAACACAAATAAGGTTTAAAATAAGTCAAAGGCAGAAGTTTGCCTAGCCGAAAAGGGAGGGGGACACATGGTCAACTAAGAAAAGACGTTTTTACATGTTTAGTGAGTCAGCTGGGTAAGCATTGTAGCTATAAATTATAATTTTCCGGTTAATGTTGTGTTGCTAATTGAATTAAAATGAAGCACCCATACTTAATTAATTTTCCTCTGTTATTTTGCAGTAACACCTAATGCCCTTTTACATGAAATAGTTGACCTAGCAAATTGAATTTATTCAATGGCATTGCTTTTTCTGTCAACTTCTAGGGGGTCTGATCAGTTTGTTGGTCAACCTATCCGTTTGTATAGGCGCAAATTACATGTTTGAGGATAAGAAGGATCTATTTTTTTTGGGTTAACATTTAATAGGTACAAGACTTTTCAGTGACAAACACAATGGTTTAACCAATTAAATTAACAAATCATTTATATTAAAAATTAATTAATATTGTCATATATAATATTAAAATTATTTTTAATACATATTTAATACACATATAAATTTACATAATAAACTTTATAACAAATAATTTTTATTTAATAAAATAATTTTTTACATATATAAATTTTTAGAGTATATGAACATATGATTTTATAAAATTAAAATTTTTAATATATATAAACCTAATAATTTTTATTCAAACCTATAATTTTTAATTAAATCATGATTTTTATTTTAAATTTATTATTATAAAATATGCATTATTAGATAAAAATTAATTATTATAATATTTATTATGTAAATTTATATGTGTATTAAATATGTATTAAAAATTTAAATGTTATATATATTGACATTAATTAGCTTTTAATATAAATAGTCTATTAGCTTAGTTGATTAGAATATTTTATTTTGAAGGTTATCGGTTTAACACTTGTTGATGTTATTATTTTAAAAATTATTTTAAAATTTTTTAAGTTGAATCCGTGAGGTTCTACAGATTACGAAAACATTTTGAATTAAGTTTTTTAAGAGTTTTCTTTTTTACCTAGCTAATTTGATGTGTATGCAATCCACATGAGTTTTCTTTTCCCACGAGAAATATGATCATCATGCTATTTCAAATACATTATTTATTATTAATTAAAATTTAATAGAAATTACTAAATATATGAGTCTTATTCTTTATTTAGTAAATCACATTAATAAATTTATTATTTTCGGCCATTTTTTACTAATAGAACCCTGCATAAATATAATTTCAATCGAATTGGGCTTCGGGGCCCGTTTAGCTCTTATTAGTGTTTCTTTTAGCCCGTGTTCTTATCCGCAAACTAATCAATGCCATAAAATTTGCCGTATCACGTAAAGAAAGTCCACGGATTACTATTAAAGACTAAACGATTGAAACAAGTTTTGTGCTCCTTAGATGTTGGAAATGGTTATTTGCATTCTTTCTTTTTTATTTATGCACATCTCTTTATTTTTTTCTTCTTCAAAAATTGGTATCCAGAAACTAATTTATGAACATGTTTAAATTTTAACACGTTTTAATTTCCAAAAACGTACTAAAATTTTAAGGTGAAACATACAATTTAATCTTTATGTTGCAGAGTGAAGACTCTTGATTTGGTACATATATGTAAAAACTTATTAAATTAGTCCTATGGCAAATGCTATAGTTTAGTTCTTATTAATGATCATATGATATATGTTAGTGTCACACTGTCTCTAAGGATACTGTGTTGACCAATGACCATTAACCTCCTTATGCATTTTTTATTTAATTCTGCTATAGGTATGATGATAAATTAAGAATGTACTGCATATAAAAATATCAAATTAAAAATGTATAAGGTGTTAATGATTGTTAGTGACGGTGTCATTCTGACACAACCAAAACAAAAATGCTTGCACATGGAAAATATAGAAATTTAAAAGTATTTTTAACGGGGAATCTTTTTATGAGTTCTTTTTTTTTTTTTTATATTCTTAGTACTTTTTGTGGTTCTAGTTTTCCAACGGCTAGTTTTTTAACACCTAGTTTTACAACATAAAATTATGAATGCAAGATACAACAAGGACCTATTAAAATTAAATATCAAACACAATATCAACATAATATTCGAATATGAGAACTAAATTTTTAATTGAATATTTTTTTTTCTAATGTGGTCACAATACTTTTTGTGGTTTTGGCATTGTTGTTCTGACATGTTAAATGTATCCTTCATGAGAATTCATACTTCATACGTCTTTCGTGTTCTTGCATAAGTCTTTCCTGTACCTCCTTTAACTGAATAAGTTTTAATGTGTTTGCATTCTTGTCCTTCATTATATTTTCTATGCCAGATAAATCAAGAGTGTTAGAAACTTATTTTCCTTTGCTCTTTCTTTTTGCTGCTTTTTGTCCAATTGAGTTAGACGTTGGTGATGATGTATCATATTCTTCAACCTCAATGACTGTTTCTGGGTTAGAAGACAACGAGTAATTTTCACCGGTAGAAACCTTTTTTTTTTTTTTAACAATTTGACATAAATTCAACAACAACCAAACATGTTCAACCTCAAAATTTTTATCAGTATCCTGTGAGTAAATCATATGAACATTATTCATAACATCCTTCTCTGAACTTCCACTTTTCCTATATTTATTTGCTTGTTTGTAGAACTCATTAAACTTTTGAATTGTAGGGTGGACCTTGTTCCATCGAAATTTCAATTGAGTCGAGCTTCTTTCACAAAATTACTCACTTTCACGCATATCGCCACTGTTGTACGCATTTTTTATCCTTGCCAGTATTGCTTTGGTGTTTGGTCGACACTTATTATTAAATCCTTTGACACATTGAGCTATGATCGAACGAGAATCACATCTTCTAAGTGTACAAGTTTTTTTTCCACTAGAATTTTGTGCTCCCTCATCTAGTAGAATATTATCTCCACTTATTGGTGATTGAACTTCATTGCTTGGGGCTCAATATTGGATAAAGAAGGCCTATAACACGTGTTTGGGTCGGTGGGGGTGATGGTTGACTACAAAATTGTGGATTTTGAGAGCTACCACTAGTAGGTGACTTTACATTGGATGAAGGATGCATATACCACGTGTGTGGGGGTGATGAATACATAACACATTGTGGTGGATTTTGAGATTTTTCCCGATAGGGGATGATCAATACCTAACATACTGAGATGAATTTTGAGAATTTTCATTGGTAGGGGTGCTTGACTTTACGAATAATTAGAGTAACATTGCAAATTATAGTGATTGAGATCCATTTTAGAGAGAATAAAAAAAATTGAGATTTAAGGGAATAAGAAAAAAATTAAGAGTAAAAATATTGTGTGTAAAATTCAATCTTAATGAGCAAAATTTATAGTAAAAAATGTGTAATGACCATTTTCTCTCTCACAACAGTCATAAAAATAATGGTTAGTTTTTACAACGTTCGTTTGTTGTTTCATTTTTTATAAAAAAAATTCTCCACACGTTTCAAAATTTCCAAAGTTACAAATGTTTTGAGGCCAAATTTTTTATTCAAAAAATTTGATAACAAGCCTACCATAAGCTTCTTTGTTAGTTTTTATTTTTTTATTTTTTCCATGCATACCTAGGCCCTATCAAAAGCTTCTTCCTCTCTTCTCATTTCACGCTTCCCCTTCCCTATTTTCTGTAACACCCCGTGTATACCCGGCGTATTATCATTATGATTAAATCAGATTAGCGCTTAAACAAAGTAATTAAAACATGTTTATCGCGGAAGCATAAAAACCCAAAACCATATTTCTTGATTACATTATATATGGAATCACAACCCACAACCAAAACATAAACAAGCCCCTGCTTAACCAGATCACACAACCAAACCATAGGCAGAATAACTCAATATCTCAAAGATATATAAACAGGAGAAACATAAACATAACACAGGTTATGTACAACATCAACATCTGACACCCGAGGTGTCTATACAAAAGAATAAGCGTCCGAGCGCTTTCTGATCCCTAGGATCCTTCCTCACACGAGGGCATACATATACAACTCAAAACTACATGTACATCACATGCCTTCCCTCTACAGGG
>PYAF01003410.1:1287280-1309981 GCA_007407185.1 Glycine tomentella | reverse complement strand
CAATCCAGATCTTATATATATATATATATATATATATATATATATATATATATATATATATATATATATGAATTTTGGCAAGTATTGTAGAATTTTGAACATATTTGGTTTGGTACTCAGATTTTTGCAGCAGACGACCTGAACCAATGCTACATTCATCAAATGGCAATGTTTGGGCAAAATCTGATCAATTTGCTACATAAGGATATATCAAATGAATTTCCGAGCCATGCGTGCATGCTTGGAAATGTATTAGAAACTGCTGGAATTGCTTTGTCCCATCCTAACTGTTCATTTGATATGGTAAGGAGCTTATTCACTGCAGTATATAACTTGGCTCATTCATCTCACTTTATGAACTAGATATTGAAGAGATTGATCTCATGATGGATAGACATTTGATGCAGTCGGAATCTTGATTTTTACAGTTTGCTTTCGGTTCTTTTTTTACATAAAAGTGGTTTTATTATGGGGGAGAAGAGAGTTACCAGGGGTGGATTCCATATCTTTTGTTTTTTAAGGTTCATATTACAATAATTACATACCTTCCATTAAAGATTAGACAAGAAAGAGTTGAATTGCTTTACTTTTTATTAGATGATGGAGGTATCCCTTCACTTGTCTCATGCAATAATGGGCCATTAACCTTCAGCTCAATGATTTTGGTTGAGAGTAAAATGAACAAAGTTTTTACAATTTATCAAAGGTCAGTCACTGTTTATACCCTGTAGGAGCCCACATCTTGTATTGCCTTATGCACAACTTCCAGATTCATAATTATTGCAAAAGCTGTCTTTTCATATCCCTGATAACATGATTTTCTTTTCTGCCATTTATAAATATGGCCAACTGTCCATATATATATAGGATAGAATTTTTTTTTTTTTTTTGGCCAGCAAAAATAATTAGTATATATATATAAAGAATATTTGTCTGCATTACAAGGAGTACTGCAAATCAAAACCTAGAAAATAAAACAGAACGCAGGAGGCTTATAACATGGATACATGATAAAAGCCACCAGAGTTCTGACTTAGACTAGGTCAAAATACAAAAAATCATATTTCTACCCTCCCCTGATTACAAAAGCCTCTCCCATATTAGAAGACCAGAAGTGAAAAGGGAAAGTAAAGCCATCCTCTAAATTTCTAAGCCACGACCAGCATAAGAATAACGCATCCTCCATCAAATTGTGCCTATTAAAACTAACATCTTGAAAAATGATTTTGTTCCTATGGTGCCAAATAGTCCATGTCAGAGCTGTCCACCAAGTCTGCCACCTCTTCAAACTGATTCCATTGTGTCCGTAAAAAGAATGTTGGTGGAAATGTTCCTTTGGGGTTATGGACGATACACTTACAACATTGATCCATGACAAACATTCCCACCAGATTGGTATAATACTGTTACAGCTAAAAAATAGGTGGGCCACATCTTCCTCAGAATTCCTGCAAAAAGGGCATTAATTGTCGTTGAGTTCCACATTCCTTCTACACAAGTTCACTTTAGAAGGCACCCTGTCCCTGAAAAGTCTCCAAACGAAGCATAGTGCCTTATTAGGTATATTTAGCTTCCATAAGTCTCGGAATATGTCCTCTTGGGGCAGACTATTCACTTCACTGTCAATACAATGGTAAGCACTTCCCGCTGTGTATTTTCCACTGATATCAGCCATCCAAATCCAGGTGTCCTGATTCTGTGGTTGTATAACCACATCTTGGATATCCTTCATGAAATTTACAGCAGGTTCTACCTCACCCTCCATACACTGTCTTCTCCAACTAAGCTTCCACTCCCAACCAGATTGGGTCATTGTACCCATATGATGAATGTATTGACGTTGTTGATTAGATAGCTGATATAATCTAGGGTACCTTATCATCAAATTAGGTCCATCATTTTGCCATCCATCTTCCCAAAACAGTATTCTGGAACCACAACCCACCTTCCATCTAATCCCATTTCTAAGCCACTGCCCATCATCACTGGAGTTATAAAATAATCTAAGATCCCTCCACCAAATCGATTCTTTTCCAGTTCTTGTAGGTTCTTTCAAACTCCTCCAACCCCCATACTTTGAATCTAAAACTTGTGCCCACAATTCCTCTTGCTGGTGGAATAAATTCCAGTACCATTTCCCAAGTAGAGATTGGTTAAATTTAGTTAAATCTTTTACACCCAACCCCCCATGCTCCTTTGATTGACAGATCAACTCCCATCTTACCTAGGCTATCTTCTTTTGTTCATCATTACCACCCCATAAAAACCTCTTCTGGATTCTCTCCAAGCAAGCTATCACCTTCTTCGGAGCCCTGAAAAAAGATAAGAGGAAAATAGGAATTGAATTTAAAGTTGACCTAATCAAGGTCACCCTGCCCCCGAAAGAAAAGTATTTCATTTTCCATTTAGCTAATTTTCGCTCATATTTCTTGATTAAGGAATCCCAAGTCTCGATACGCCTTGTATTGGCACCAATGGGAACACCAAGATATGAAAATGGTAGCTCCAGCCTGCTGCAGTTGAGATAACCAGCAGCATTATTGGCCCACTGATCATCTTTCCCAAAGACCCCAAATCTGCTTTTGGCAAAGTTGATTTTCAACCCCGATACCAATTCAAAACTCCTCAACATCACCTTGAGAACTTTCACATTCTTGGTCGATGCATTACCAAAAAATATGGTGTCATCGGCATACTGTAGAATACTAATATCAACACCTTTCCTCCCCACCTTATATCCTTCAAACAGATTCTTTGACTGCGCTTCTCTCATCATTCCAGTCAATCCTTCAACCACAATGTTAAACAAAAGTGGGGCAAGTGGATCACCTTGTCTAAGGCCCCTTTGTGGTGTGAATTCCGTAGTAGGACTGCCATTCACCAAGATTGATATAGAAGCTGATTTTAAGCACCCTTCAATCCACATAATCCATCTAGAACAAAAGCCCATCCGCTTCATCATGTATGACAAAAATTCCCAGTTAACTGAATCGTATGCTTTTTCGTAGTCAACTTTGAACACTAGGCAGCTTCTATTTTCCCTTTTTGCCTCATCAACAACCTCATTTGCTATGAGTACACTATGCAGCAATTGTCTCCCCTGGATAAAAGCTGATTGTCGATGGTCAATAATAAAAGGTAACACCTTTCTCAGCCTTGCAACTAATACCTTAGCGACAACCTTGTACACACAGCCTATTAAAGAAATAGGTCTGAAATCATTTAATCCCTGTGGATCATTAACCTTGGGGATTAAGGTTATGAAAGAGGCGTTGCCCCCCTTAGGAATTCTGCCATTTACATAAAATTCATCCATGAACCGCAGAAAATCAGCTTTTAGGATCTCCCAGAATTGTTTAATAAATTTAAAGTTAAAACCATCCGGTCCAGGGTTTTTTTCATTGCCACAAGCCCACACTGCATTCTTCACCTCCACTGCATCAAAACGGGCCATCAAACTGTCCATGTGCTGCTGTTCAATGGCTTTGAAGTTAGTTCCATCTAAGTTGGGTCTATTTATAACCGGCTCCTCGAATTTCTTCTTGAAGTATAGTCTGATTTCATCTTTGACTCTGTTTGGCTCAGCAATCCAACACCCATCAACCATTACTCCTCTAATCATGTTATTGTTGCGCTTCCAGTTTACAGTCATGTGAAAGAATCTGGAATTGCAGTCCCCCTCTTTTATCCATTTGGATCTAGCCTTCTGCCTTAGTATTGAAGCGTTTGCCATGGCTGCAACCCATAGCTCCTCCTGTAATTGTTTTCTTTTCTGCATCTCATCAGCATTTAACTGTCTCCCATCACCCTCAGTTTTTAATTTGTTGAGTTCCATCTGCAAAGATTGTATCTTCATCTGCATGTCACCAAATTGTGTTTTATTCCAAAACTTAATCCTTTGTTTTAGATTCTTAAGTTTTTCTTTTATAACAATACCCCCCCAGCCACTGATCAGACTTGAGTTCCATCCATCACAAACTATCTTCCTGAATGAGTTGTCTTGAAGCCAGCAGTCCATGACCCTAAAAGGTTTTGGGCCCCAATCATCTTCATAGGATCTCAGTAAGATAGGGCAGTGGTCAGAAAAGTTACATTCCAAGATAATCTGAGTAGCACTCTGCCATTTATTAATCCATTCAGCTGATACTAGTGCTCTATCCAATTTACTTTTGGCAGACCCATTTGGTCTATACCATGTAAATTTGCGCCCAATGCACGGAACATCCTCCACTTCTAAATCAGCTATCCATTCATTAAACTCCTTGACAATACCATCATCATAATATCTCTGGCATATCCCCATTCGTTCTTGAGGTTTTCTGATATTGTTAAAATCCCCAATCAGGCACCATGCGACCCCCATGTTTGAAGCTCTCAGCTGCCTTATATCCTCCCATAGTTTCCTTTTCAAAGAAACCTCACAAGGTGAATAAATGTTCACAACAGTAACCTTACTACCATCAGCAACCCATATCCCATCCAGATATATAAACCCAACACCTTATTCTCCAAGATAAAAAACTTCTTACTCCAAATACATAGTAAACCTCCAGCCTTGTTGATTGCTGGCAGAAATTCCCAACTGGTCTCATCATTTCCCCATATTGCATTACACACCTTGTCATCAATTGTTTCTTTCTTAGTTTCTTGTAAGCACAGCATATCCACCCTTTCTTTTGTTATCAGTTTTCTAATTGCAGCCCACTTAACACCCCTCCCCAACCCCCTGATATTGTAAGATAAAATCTTCATAGGTCAACAGCAGGACCCCCCATCCTCAGGAACTCATCCTTATCTTTGCTTTCCATATCACGCATATTGTTCATTATATCAGCCTGGTTGCACCCATCCACTCCTAATAATTTTGCTATCTCCCACTCACTATCATCATCAAGTTTCCATTCATGTTTGGAATAACTATGAGCTGCCTCTGCCTCAATTGAAACATTTGTCATCTAAATTCATTTTCTCCCACTCCGCTACAGCCTTAAGGCCATCACCCCTGGATGAAGAAGGGGAGTTTTCCAAGTTGGAAAGGACTTTCATCACCTCTTTTCCTTTCTTATTGGGCTGCTGAATGGCTCTTTCACGTTGAGATCCACAATTTGTTATGGCCTGAATATCCTTTTTGCACCCCTTGTTTCTGATATATACCATCCCCTTAAAATTAGGCCCAAAGTTCTTAAGGCCCAATTCCTTTTCTTTGTTTTCAACAGAACTCAGAATGGTAGGGCCCACCGGAGTACAGTCACCCTTTTCCCTCCCCCTTATCCCACGTGACAGTATGTTCTGGCCATCCAAACATTTTTGCGTGTTTGGTTGCTCCTCCAGCGTGTCATCAGCACCTACCCAGATCCCTAGACACCCATCTCTGTTATCCTCGTCGAGGGGGATCCTAGCCACCGATGAGTCATCTCGTTCATCCCTAGCCCCCAGGCGACCCATGCTGTTGTCTGCATCATGTGATATCGCCGTACGGTTGACATCCTCGTGCGTACGATACACCTGCTCTGCTCCACCTTTTTTGCTGCGTGAGTTGTCGGAATTCAAACAAGGGACCGTCGGTTCGTTTACGCAGTTTTGACCATCAGGTATAGACTGCTGGCCAGAGACGACGCAGTTTCGGTCATCCTTGTCGTCACTTATCGCCCCACCCTGCTTTAGGGATTCCACCACCACCTCCGGAGTTTCCGCCACCACCTCCAGGTTCTCCGATGACATACTCAGCTCCATCATACTGTCAACAGAAGAAATTTCATCTGATGACGCATCATATCTTTCCTTTCTACATTTGCACGAGCAATTGCCCGTCTCCTCCACCAAGTTAATTTTGTATATCACGTCATTGATAGATGCCATAACGTTGTGATGGATAATAGGCTGCCAGGGAGTTTTGATAAGCACCCGGGCCCTATCCAATCTGTGGTGGTCCTTAGTATCATCATCCAACTCAACCAAATCCCCAACCCCTGCAACAATCTGTCTTATGTTTTCTATGTTCCATGCGTGTAGTGGAATGCCCCAGCACAGCAACCATACCAGCCTGAAGCCAGGTTTCAAGTCAAGGGACCATTTATGCAGCGTATGAAACATGGATAAGCCATTTTCTTCAGCTTCTCTGCACATCGCTTTTGCTTTAGAATCGCCGAGTCCCTTTAGCAAGACCATATCATCACCCATGTATATAGGTGTGATATCATCGTCCCCATCCCATGAAATCTCCTCTTCTAACCTGTCAAATGTCGACAGATTTCTAAGCCTGCCAATCCACGCTCTGTTATGCCCTTTCCACTTTTCCGGTGAAATAGATAACTGAATGGTTGACAGAGATGGCGATATCGCCGCTAGTTGACGTACTGAGGGTCGTCTCTTCATCCCAGTGTTACTGGATGACGCTAGAGCTTGCGCGTATGATTGACGAACCGGCAGTTGTCTTTGAGACCCATACCGCTCTGGTTGTGCCCAAGTAACTTTCTCCTTGCCCTTATTTCTCATAGATTTGTCGCCTACCCTCTGATGTTGTTGATCCATTATGGTCCGTTCCCTGCTATGCTTGGGCAAGTTGACATGTAGCTTGAGTCCACCAACAACCAGATTATCTAACTTCCTTTCAAGGTAACTCACATGCTCAATCCCTTTGAATCTTACAAACCCATATCTCCTGCCACTCTTGTTTCGATTCTTTGCGATGAATATCTCTCTTACGTCTCCCCACTTTTTGAATTCTGCCCATAGTTCTCTTTCTCCTATCTCCTCAGGAAATTGGGTAAAGTAGAAGGAGGTTATCTCCGTTCTATCCCGCCAATCTTGTCTCACCTTCCCCCATCTTCTAACCTCAGCATTTTCCATAAAACGTTGCCCGTGGCCATTACCGGCGTATTTGAGACTTGGTCTGTCCTTAAAATCCTCACCGGACCGCTCTCTAAACCTATTTTTGTATCGGACCCTCACCCACTCACTGTTTCTCTCTCTAAAATTCTCTCTCATCCTTTCCTTAGTAGTAAGGAGATATCATCAATGTTTCTCTCTCTAAATTTCTTTTGGTTTCTTATATATATAGGATAGAATACTTGTTATTTTCATTGCCATTTATAAATCTTATAAATTTTGAGTCCTTGACTAGTATTCTGACACCTTCATCTTTAAATCATTGTACACAAATCCTTTTCTTTAGATTTGACATTGAAAGTGAATCTTTTGTTTGCTGGGGACTGGGGTGGCCATTTAAATTATTTGATGCAGGCATGCTATTGAGTTTGAAACTTGTGCTTAACAACTCAACTCAATTTTGCAGTTGATTAATGTTTGTTCCCTTTCAGGCCATAGACCTTGCAGCTGTCACTACATTTTTGCTGGAGGCACTCCCATCTGTGAAAACTGCCAATAGTAGAGAAAGTATGCATTCCTATCATATGCTCAATTTTTGAATTGAAGATTTCACTTCTTTCATTGAAGACTACCCTATCGTATTTTTCATTTTTTGATAAAATAATATATTATTAAAAAAATAACACAGGGAAATACATCCGGGGGAGGATGCGTAATCCTACTAACAACATTTTCAAAGAAACAGCAAGCCTATGTATGTTGCCCAGAAATGCAACAAAGAGTCCAGTCTCTTTTCATATCAGGCTACAAAACCCCCTTGAGATTTGAGACAACCATGGGTAGAACACCAAATAGAAACCAAAAGCCGAATTTCAACAAAATACATTGGAGAACTGCTAAAATTGTGTTGTGCCATAATAGTCTCCTTATTCTTGATAAAATTCTTAGTTGTATGATGAGAATCTGCTCCAATGGTCAATATGGAAGAACATACCCGTTGTTCACTAAGAACCTTAAATGATTGTAGAAATATTCACTTTGGAAAACTAGGCGAGCTATTGTTTCTGAATATACCTGCTCATAACACAGTAGCCTGCTTCGTTACTTCATCAGATCAAATTATGAAAATATGTTTCATTGGTTTCAAAATTTATCTTTCTTTATTTTTCAAGAGTGGTCACATTAGCTAGGTATGTGGTCAAAGTATTCCTTATAAGGACTTGGACAATCCTCTCCCTTGAGCTAGCTTTTGTGGTTATGTCAACTTTGTTCTCAATTCTTGTATTTTAGTAGAGCCTATCCCAACTTCTTCTTGGGCTACTCGTAGATATTCAGTTTGACAAACTTGGTGCTCCAAATGTCTAGTCATGGGTGAGGGTTGTTTGTTAGGATCCCACATCAGCTAGGTATGTGGGCTAAGTACACCTTATAATGAATTTGCAATCCTCCCTCTTGAGTTAACTTTTCGGGATGAGATAGGTCCAATCCATTCTCAATTCTAACAAGTTCTTGACTGGTAATGTCAGGTTCTATGATTGCTGAGGATATGACTGGAGACGATGAAGTCATGGAAATAGCTTTAGATAGGAAATTGGAGCAGCAAATTTATAATGCCATAAATCCTCGCCTCCTTCTGCAACTGGTATGCCATTTTTCAAATGACATTTTTATCTAGAATTTCATTTGATCGGAAATTTTCATTGACATTTATTTTGAAATTTGATCAGATTTATACATTTTGACATGTGCAGACAAATATACTATTTAAAGAGATTTCATCTGTCAATGGTTCAGATTATAGACCCAATGATAGAGATGTTACAGCTGTTGATGGGGTTTGTGGGTTTTTGAATGTTACCTTCAACAAACTGCCACTTGAACGGATTATGACTGTGCTTGCTTACAGAACCGAACTTGTTCCAACACTTTGGAATTTTATGAAGCGGTGTCATGAGAACCAAAAATGGTCATCACACCTCTCAATTGATGCACCTGGTTGGCTGTTACCTCTGGCTGTATTCTGTCCTGTCTACAAGTAAGACTTTTTGTACCATTGTCATTTTTAATTCGGAATATCTATCTTGGGAATGGGTTTTATGACTAGCATTTAAAGTCTGGGAGGTTACGTGATTGTTCAGATTCTTAAGTTTTGTATTTATTGCCCTTTATTGTATGTATATGTATGTATGAACTCTTAAATCAATATAAACATATGGCCTGCTAAGTTCTTTTTCACTCGAGCAATTTACCAAATATTGTTATTGAACTATATTCTATGTGATCTTTAGATCATTTAAGTATACCATAACCTATTTTTCTCTTATCAGGCACATGCTTATGATTGTTGATAATGAAGAATTTTATGAACAGGAGAAACCGCTATCTCTGAAGGACATTAGAAGCCTCATCATTATATTGAGACAGGTAAATGTTTTTTTATGATTTTATTTTGAAGAAAAATTCTTTACAATTTGTGGTTGAGTATTAATGGATCAACCAGTTGAGTGAAACCTAAATATTGTGTTGAATCTTTGCAAGGTTGTATGCCCAAGTCCATAGAAGTAGCGTATGTTACATTTTTCATTAAATTGGTGTCATTGACCTAGAATATATTTCAAACATGGTTTCTGCAGAAGCTCTGAATACAAATGTGACCTTTACAATTACAATTAATTCTGGATAGTTCTGTTTCCACAGGTTCTGTGGCAGCTACTGTGGGTGAATCATATCACATCTGCTAATTCGGTAAAATCTGTCCCAGTTAGTTCAGCTAGTAAAGGGCAGTCTGTTCAGACCATTCAAGAGAGGGTTAGCATTGTAGTCTCTGAGCTTCTCTCCCAGGTAGAAACAATTTTTATATGTTGTATATCTTATTTCATGTTCCCTGTTATATTTCGCTTGGAAACAAAAAAATCAACAACATCGACATTAACAACATCTTTAACCCAAACTAATTGGGCTCGGTGGTAGATGAACCCAATGATAGATACGAGAAGATTAAAAAAAATTAAAAGCAAAGAAGGGGGAAAGAAGGAGGGGGAAGATGAAGAAGAAAATGACTAAAAATGGACTATCTGAATTATAGAGATAACGGGTCTAACCCTCCACCAAACTTGTAGCTTTTCTCTATTCCGTCCTAAGATACACCGTTTGTCAATCTATATCCCACTCTATTATGTTTAACTATTTTTCTCCAGGTAAGTTTCGGTCTACTTCTACCTCTCCTTGTGTCGAGCTCTTGGTAATGAACATTTGTTCTTACGGGAACATCTAAGGGTCGTCTCATTACGTGTCCAAACCACCTCAATCTATGTTCTCTCATCTTTTCACTCATTGGTACTGCTGTCACCTTTCGTCGAATATCTTCATTTCTTATCTTATCCATCTTCATATAATCACACATCCACCTTAATATCCTCATTTCCGTTACCCGTATTTTATGTTCATATTGCCTATGTGCTAGCCAACATTCAGCTTCGTAAACATTGTCAGTTTTACAGTTGTTCTGTAGAATTTTCCTTTTAGCTTAAGGGGAATTTTGCGGTCACACAACAACCCTGTTGCACTTTGCTATTTCATCCACCCTGCTTTGATTCTATGATTTACATCCTCATCAATCTCTCAACCTTTTTGCAAAATTGATCCCAGGTATCTAAAATATCTTTCTTTGGTACCTTTTGACCAAGTAGATGCACATGATTTTGATCATCATCTCTTACCAGTGAAAACTCACATTTCATATACTCAGTCTTGCTCCGACTTAACGTGAGTCCTTTAGACTCTAAAGTGCTTTTCCACAATTTTAGTTTCTTATTAACATCGTCTTTGGTCTCATCAGTAAATACAATATCATCTGCAAAAAGTATACACCACGACATTTCCTCTTGAATATCTTTTGTTTGTTCATCTATCATTAAGACAAAGAGATAAAGACTAAGAGCCGAACCTTGGTGTACACCTACCGTGATAGGAAAATAACTTGTTCCATAACAATATTTCACATATGTGGTAGCTTCGTAATACATATCTTTGATTGCATTTACATAAATAAAATAAATGATTTGAATTTAATTTTAATAAGAATTCAATTTTGTTTTAATGATATTTTTTTCTTGTCAAGAGTCCACCATAAAACTTTTTTTGAGACCTTATCGTATGCTTTCTCAAGATCTATGAACACCATACGTAAGTCTTTCTTCTTTTCTTGATATTTTTTCATTAATTGTTGCATCAAGAAAATGACTTCTATGGTACATTTTGTGGGCATAAATTCAAATTGAATTACAGAAATCTTGGTCTCTCTCGTCAAGCGATGTTCAATAACTCTCTCCCACAACTTCATAGTATGGTTCATAAGCTTAATACTTCTAAAATTAGAACAATTTTTAATATCTCCCTTGTTTTTTGTAAATAGCTACAAACATATTTTTCCTCCAAGCATCAGACATCTTATTTGTTTGTAAAATCTTATTGAAAAGATTAGTTAGTCATTTTATTGTCACATCACTCAGGCCTCTCCACACTTCAATAGGGATGTCATCAGGTCCCAAAGCTTTATTATTCTTCATCCTTTTTAAAGTCTCCTTAATTATATGTGTATTAATTTTGCACACAAAATTTCTATTCATATTATCATAAGCGTCCTCCAAGTCCACCTCACTTTTATCGTTATCCTCATTAAAAAATTTGTTAAAGTAGTTCATCCATCTTCCATTTACATTTTCATCTTTTACCAAAAATTTTTGATTTTCATCCTTGATGCATCTAACTTGGGTGAGGTCTTTACTCTTCGTATCCCTCATTTTTCCAAGTTTGTATATACCTTTTTCACCATCCTTTCTCCTAAGATTTTTATACAAATCGGTGAAAACCTTGCCACTAGCTTCCCGCACTGCTTTCTTTGCATTTTTTCTCGCTAATTTAAACCTTTGCAAGTTCTCATCATTGAGACTTTTATGCAAAGACCTAAAACATTCCTTCTTCTGTTTAATTGCATCCTTCAGCTCTCCATTCCACCACCATGTTTCCTTTGTAAGAAATCTGTTTCCTTTGCTTTCTCCCAACACATTTTGGATACACTTAGCCATCTCATTCCATATTTCATTTGCTTCTCCCACGGTCCTTCACACAACATGCTTTCCTTGAACTCTATTGGTTTTTCTCCCTTTAGTTTCTACCATCTTATCCTTAGGGTTTGAACCTTCTTCCTCATATTAAGTACTTTGTTGAACTGAACCTCTAGAACTATCGGTTTATGTTGTGTAGTGACACACTCTCCATGGTAGACCTTGCAGGTGATACAAGAATTTCTATCTTCTCTTATAACCATAAAGAAATCAATTTGACTACGATTTTGACCACTATGATAAGTGATAAGATGAGACTCTTTTTGCAATACCTCTTGTAATGCAGAAATTTCATCATATATATATACATACTATTTTTGATGGCCAAAAAAAAAAAAATCGTAGGCTAGTGCAATGTTTAAGATATCTTCTTCTATCTTATTTCTTATCCCATAGCCAAAACTTTCATGAATTCTATCAAAACCTCCACTGCTTTTACCAACATGACCATTTAGGTCACCTTCTAGGAAAATTTTCTCCTCTCGTGGTATCCCTCTCAAAACCTCCTCAAAGTCTTCCCAAAATTGATTCATACTTTTTGATTGCAGTCCAACTTGGAATGTATACACACTGAGGATATTTAAAATTAAATCACCCGCTACAAGCTTAATCAGCATAATCTTGTCACATATCCTTTTGATGTCAACAACTTCATCTCTGAAACTTCTATCGATCATAATTCTAACACCATTTCGACTCTTGTTTATACCTGTATACCACAACTTGAAACCGGTGTCATCCACTTCCTTGGCCTTTTCTCCAACCCACTTAGTTTCTTGCAAGCAAACAATATTCACTTTCCTTCCGACAAAAACATCTGTTAACTCCCTCAGTTTACCCGTTAAGGTTCCTATGTTTTAGCTTCCCAATTGCATCCTTAACCCCTAGGCGGTGTTTACCTGCCACGCTTGTCCATCTACGTGTCAGGACCCTGACCTACTTGTCACCAAATTCAGGTTAAGACCTAACGCCTTGCCTTGAGGCAAAGATCCTAGCTCACTTATCATTGCATCCCGGGACCGATGCAGCGCCTTGCCTTGTGGCAAGGGTCCTAACCCATTTTTCGCTACATCCGATGTAATGCGTTGCTATGAAGGGTACGCCCCAATGAAATATCATAATTGGTCATCTTATAAAAATAGTTGTGTTTTTACGGGCGGTTAGCAGCACCTGACACCAATCCTCCTCCTTTATCCTAATTTGAGACAGACAATGCATGCAAGCACATATACACAGAGTTTTGGAAACAAAAAAAATGATATTCTAAATTTTTTCATATCCCTCAGGGCGTCTCTTAGGGTATTGGTTTAGGATAGGTTTGTATTATGGCTTTTATGTGCTATGCTCATGAGTGTTTGGGGGGATTTTTATGTCTAATTTGCAAACAGAGAGAGACTTGTCATTTTTATTTCATCCTTTTTCCTTTTTTGTTTCTTTCTTATTCTGTTTTGGGGGATATTTATCATTGTAGTTGTACTTTTACACATTTCTCACTAATAACATTTTTTCCTTTCTATCAAATAAAGAAAAAGATAGAGGTTTTCCAGTTTTCTTCGGGGTCTGTTGGTTTGAATTTCATTTCTTGTTTTCACATACAGTTAAATATTTGAAAATAGGGAAACAATGAAAACAAGGTGACATTTTATGAAAATAAGAAATGGAAATGCAAAACGTTTTCTCAAACCAAAAAAGCCTTTACTGTTATACTCTGTATTAAAGATCCTTCTTATCTGTTCTTTTAAGAGGGATGCCTATGATTTGCCACCAATAATCATTTCATATGAATTATGTTTATTATATTTCTAATTCTGAAGTCTTCCCATAGCTGCAAGATTGGAACAATAGGCGGCAGTTTACATCTCCCAGTAACTTCCAGGCTGATGGGGTGAATGACTTATTTTGCTCTCAGGTATTCTCTCTTCCATTGATTTTTAAGGTTATAGGATGGAAACTTGAATTGTTATTTTGTATAATCCTTATAATCCTTTTTCCACAGGCTGTAATAGAAAATACACCAGCAAATGAAATTTTGAAACAGGCCCCTTTCTTGATACCATTTACGAGCAGGGTTAAAATATTCTCTGTAAGAATCTCTTTTTTTGACTTTGATTTTGTTTCTGGTTACCTTTGTATTATCTATTTACAATAGATAACTGCAACTGCAAGCAAGGTTCTGGAGTTTCTGCGTATCATACTATGCCACTGGTCCATTAATATATTAGTTTACACTTTCCAGTGACTATAATCTATTTATTGTTTCATCAGTCTCAACTAGCTGCTGTTAGGCAAAGGCATGGACCTCAAACTGTATTTTCAAGAAATCGGTTCAGAATAAAACGAGATCGTATTTTGGAAGATGCTTATAATCAAATGAGTCAGTTGACAGAAGATAGTCTTCAAGGATCGGTAAAATCCTTCTCTTAGGCATATTTTCATATTTATTATTCATTCCCTATTTTCTAGTCTTTAAGGGAAGTGTAAATCCTCCTTTTATTTGAGAGTGATTACCTTTTGCTGCTTTGCAGATTCGTGTTACTTTTGTCAATGAATTTGGAGTTGAAGAGGCTGGAATTGATGGCGGTGGAATATTCAAAGATTTCATGGAGAACATCACACGTGCTGCCTTTGATGTGCAATATGGATTATTTAAGGTCGTAGTAATATTGTGCTATTGTTTATATTTTACATGAAGGTTATTTTCTACGCTCTCTATTTTTTTTTTTTTATCAGCAAAGATAATATAATATATATGAGTAAAGAAGTACAAGAAGTACTGAAAAAGAGAAAAAAGGCCATCAGTAAGCCTAACAGAGCTTTGGCAACCTAATACATGATAGAACCTGAATTAGGACACCAAAGATCAAACAGAGGAAACCCACTTGATGGCCAAAAGAAAACAAAAGGAACATCCTAGTTGCATCTTTCTCTACAGACAAAACCATCTATATAGTTTCACCACATTAAAGAATCCAGATTATTGAAATATTAGTGAATATGGATGCAATTGGTATCATTATATTTGTTCCTTGAGATATACTAATTCTCGGTATACTGAATGTTAATGCATCTAGGAAACAGCGGATCACCTGCTTTATCCTAATCCAGGATCTGGAATGATACATGAACAACATTTCCAATTTTTCCACTTCCTTGGTACTCTCGTTGCAAAGGTATGCCCTCTCCTCCGCCCTTCCCTTTCTAATCTCTTTTCTAATAAAGTGGGCCTTTGCATTGAATGACTGAATCTACTTCAAAATGCTATTCTATCTTTTTTCTCACGTGGTTTGAGTTAGTCTGCATCCTATTCCTCTACTGCTTGCACTTAATTGGAATTTTACTTCACAGTTACTACTTGCATGTGCAGGCTATGTTTGAAGGGATTCTGGTTGATATACCATTTGCTACATTCTTCTTGAGCAAATTGAAACAAAAGTAAGACTCAAGGAGTCTCTTGCTCTGCTTTAGGTAGTTGGTCCATTTAAATTGAATTAGTTTAATGCTCAAATCTTATATATTCATGCATATTTTTCTTGCTTACAACTGCTTTTTGCTAATGAGTTTCACAAATGTGACTTCATAACATTTAGAGCTTGAGGTGGATAAATTGTATTTCTAAAATTCAATTAACCTTGTGCACTTCCATTTGATAGAGGTGTGTCACTGTATCTTACGTCTCAAAAATCGAAACAAACTTGTTAAAAGTTCAACTTTAATTTTTCATTCAGATTATAGCATATTAAATTATTTGTACGATATAGACTCTAGTAAGCAAGTTATTGTTCCTTTTCCTCTTTTATTGAAATATTTTAGGTCAAAGTATATATAATTTTTTTTGCCAAGGTGATGTTAGTAGCAAATGAGTTGCCTCTGAATTTGCTTATAATTATTTTACACATTTCTTATGAAATTAAAGAGAATAAATGACAGAAATAAGATAGATAAAGGGTATAATAGGAAATCAAATAAAAGTTTTAATAAAAATGAGAACATTAATTATACTTCTTAATTCATGTTCCACAACCTTAAAAGACACTTAAAAAGGAGGAACAAATGTAGTATGTATTAAGTAGGGACTGGAATGCTATAATAGGATTCTGTATTTCTCGCTTTCTTAAACCTTTAGTTTCCCTTATACCAGGCACAACTATTTGAATGACTTGCCTTCCTTAGACCCAGAATTATATCGTCATCTCATTTTTCTTAAGGTAATGTCACTTCTATCTCTGGCTTTCATGTACTTGCATCTGCCTCAGTCTTAAGGCAACTCTTATTGTTTTCAATATATACATCTGAGTAAGAACAACAAAATATACAACTTAAATGTCTCCTTAAACATTCTGACTTTATTTACTCATACAATTCCTTATCTGACTATGGATTTCTCGTTTCTGTAATTTAGGCTCGTCAAAATCTAATATGAACTTGTTAGTTTATTTATTTATTTTTCATTTTTTTATTTCTCTTGTTTTTGTTTAGTTCCTAGTTAGCATTTTTTGTTTGTACAACATTTAAATACTTTGGTACTCATTTGAAATACGTACTGTGCTAGTTAAATAGTATTCTTGTATGGACTTTGGGTTTGGGCTTGGGGTGATATGTAGTTTGTAAAGATGATATATTTCACAGTGGGATTCTGCTGTTTTCTTGTTGTCTCAATTTTTGCCCCACCAATCTGTTTTGAATAACAGCATTATAAGGGTGACATTTCGGAGTTGGAACTATACTTTGTTATAGTAAATAATGAATATGGAGAACAAACAGAGGAGGAACTGCTTCCTGGAGGAAGGAACATACTTGTCACTAATGAGAATGTCATTACTTTTATTCATCTTATAGCCAATCACCGCTTGAATTTTCAGGTAAAGTTACTTTTTAATTTTTTTTATCTGCAAAAATATGATATATTAGATATATGATAGGAAATAAGAGTACAAGTAGTACAGAGACATAAAAGTCCATCAGCAAACATGACAGAACTATGGCAGCCTGATACGTGGAAACTACCCGAATTAGGGTACCAAAGATCAATCAATCTAAAGACATGCTCGCATCCGAACCATAAAGAAGAAAAAATACAATAGAACTAAAACCTCCCCTACAAACAAAATCCTTCTCTAATATGGCTAGACCAGTGATAAAAAGGAATATTGAATCCTTTCTCCAGATTTGCTAGCCAGGACCAGCAAAAGAAAAGAGCGTCCTTCAACAGCTTATGACCATTGAAACTTTCATTATAGAAAACAATCATATTTCGATGAAACCAAATGCTCCAAGTCAAAGCTATCCACCAAATTTTCCATCTCTGAATTCTAAGACCAGTAAAACAACAATAGGTGTGCTGAAGGATTTATCGAGGATACCCCTAGCATAGTTATCCATGCCAAGGACTCCCACCAAAGCAGCATAATTTTGTGACAGCTACAGAACAAGTGTGATGCATCCTCAGCAGAACTACTGAAGAAAGGGCAGCTGTCATCATCTATATTTATGTTTTTTCTTATAAGGTTCTTCTTAGTTGACAGTTGGTCTCTCAACAATCTCCAAGCAAAACAGGAAGCTTTACACGAAATTTTTAACTTCCAAAGGTCTTTGTACACCTCCTCCTGAATCTGGGTATCCAGCTCCATATTAAGTAACTTGTAAGCACTTCCCGTTGTGTATCTTCCACACAAATCCCCCTCCCACCTCCAAAGATCCTGCTGTTGAACATGTATTGATTGTTGGGTACCGAACAATCACACAACAATCGAGATAGGAGAAAGAGAAAAGGAAAGAAGAAAATAACACACAGAGTTTACCCTGCTTCATCTAATGTGGACTACGTCCAGCTATTCACTATATTTCCTCACACACTTGTATAATTGCACTTAGATTACAAGGAAAAATATAAGCTTAGAAACCCTAAGCATCGTAGCTATTTATGGGCCCAAGCCCAAACTACAAGTAATAAAACACAAAGCCAACAACAGTACTAGGAAATTTTGTCTAAGAATTTAATTGCTACTTCTAAGGGTACAGTATGAGTCATACCTAACATTGACAGGCCCTGAATTTCTTCTAAGAATTTAATTGCTACTTCTACTTCTCCCTCCATAAAACACCTTCTCCAACTAAGCTTCCATTCCCAACCTGCTTGTGATAGAGTTCCCATTTGTTGGATGTGTTGCCGTTGTTATTGGGAAATATGATACAGTCTAGGAAATTTCACCTTCAAAGGCACTCCATCTTCCTTTCAACCGTCTTCCCAAAACAGCACCTTTGATCCATAACCAACATTCCATTTGATTCCACATATGTTGCACAGATCCCTCCACCAAATAGAATCACTTGCAGGCCTTCTCAAAGCATCTAGATTCCTCCATCCTCCATAATTTGACTCCAAAACTTGTGCCCACAATTCCCCTTGGCAATGAAATAGATTCCACCTCCATTTCCCAAGTAACGCAGTGTTGAATTTCGAAAGATCCCGGATTTCCAAACCTCCTTTCGCTTTTTGTTGACAAACCACATCGCAGCTCACCCATGCAATCTTTCCTGATCTGCATTGCCACCCCACAGAAATCTCCTTTCTAGCCTCACCAGTCTATCTGGCAGCACTGCAGATCCACTAATCATTCGACCCAAACGCTGCAAAACTACTCTTGACAAAATTTATCTTCAACCCCAACACTAGCTCAAAACTCCTCAAATAGAAATAAAATAAAATTGGATTGCATCTTGTACTTCAAATTCTTAGAATGTGGATTTGAACCTAACTCAGTCCTAAAAATTAGCTCATAAGTGAAGGTTGCCCTCATTTATATATATTTTATCTTGGCACTATTATTATTATTATTATTATTATTATTATTATTATTATTATTATCATCTTTATCTGTATCTGTATCTTGTATCTTGTATCTTGTATCTTGTATCTTGTATCTGTATCTTGTATTTGTATCTTGTATCCTTTATCTTTTATCTTGAATCTTGAATCTTGAATCTTGAATCTGTTATCTTTTATCTTTTATCTTGAATCTTGAATCTTTTATCTTTAATCTAATCTTGAATCTTGAATCTTTTATATTTTATCTTTTATCTTTTATCTTTTATCTTTTATCTTTTATCTTTTATCTTTAATCTTGTATCTTGTATCTTGTATCTTGTATCTTTTATCTTTTATCTTGAATCTTGAATCTTTTATCATTTATACTTTATCCTTTATCCTTAATCTTGTATCTTGTATCTTTTATCTTGTATCTTGTATCTTTTATCTTGTATCTTGTATCTTGTATCTTGTATCTTGTATCTTTTATCTTGTATCTTGTATCTTTTATCTTTTATCTTTTATCTTTTATCTTTTATCTTTTATCTTTTATCTTTTATCTTTTATCTTTTATCTTGAATCTTGAATCTTGAATCTTGAATCTTGAATCTTGAATCTTGAATCTTTTATCTTTTATCTTTTATCTTTTCAGATACGCCAACAAAGTTCACATTTCTTGAGGGGATTTCAGCAACTTATTCTGAAGGATTGGATTGACATGTTTAATGAACATGAACTTCAGGTTTTTTCTAATAAACTTACCCACTTTTCAGTCTTGAAATCTATGCTGTTCTCTTTTTTTCAATTGTATTTTTGGTTTTGATATTTGCTCATGTGGTGGTCTCAAGGATGTATTCAACAACCAGACAAAATGTAATAATCTTTGCAAAACCTAGAAAGGCACATAACTGAATTTTATCTTAAGTTGTAAATTTCGTTCCTAATGTTCCTTAGTTATTATAAAATTAACCAAGTCCTATCTTATACTTTTGCTTATATTTTTTTCAATTTTTTTTTGGGTGTGATCTTCAAGTAGTTTTCTCCTAAAAAAATGTTAACACCTGCAATTATGTCTTTATGTGATATGTGATTCTGTATCCAACTTGCTTGACATTGTTTTCCACAGCTTCTGATATCAGGTTCACTTGACAGCTTGGATATTGATGATCTGCGGCTGCATACCAACTATGCAGGAGGCTATCATAGTGTAAGACCTTTGGCATTTATGTGCATTTAGTTAGTAAGGAACAACTGGATGTGTTTGTTACCTCATTTTAAACTGCAACAAGATCCACATGAGGATTTGTGGATCATGTAGCATACATTTTTACTTTTTGCTATTCAGTTTAAATACTGTGTTACCTCTCAAATCTCGATCATTAATTTTCTGATGACGAGGGCCACACCCATTGGGCTTTAAAAAGCTTTATTCTTATTGACCCTATTGAATTCTAACTTGTGATTTCTTCTGTTAGGAGCATTATGTTATGGAGATGTTTTGGGAAGTTCTCAAAGGCTTTTCACTGGAAAACAGGAAGAAATTTTTGAAGTAAGAAATACATTGATACAGGAATCAATAGCCTTTCATATGACAGATCTCGATATGGATAATAAATTTATTGTGTCTACAGGTTTGTGGCAGGTTGCTCTCGTGGGCCATTGCTTGGTTTCCGATATCTTGAACCTATGTTTTGCATACAAAGGTGAATGCTGCTACAGAAATTATGTTCTGATATTTATTTAATGCTAGTATTAATTTTACACACTATTACTCAAGTGGTTTTCTTTTCCTTCTATGATTATGTATATCTGGAAGACAAGAATAACAGATTGGAATTGTCTGATGTTTCTTCTCGTAGGGCTTCCAGTAATGCCGCTGAGGAATCACTTGACCGATTACCAACATCGGCTACTTGTATGAATCTACTAAAGCTTCCGCCTTATACAAGGTTTGTCCTAGGCTAGGTTAACCTTTGCAGTATTATTTGTTGTAGTAGTTTTTGCTCATTCTTTTAAACTATTTTTCCTGACAAACACGTTGCAGCAAGGAGCAATTGGAAACCAAATTACTGTATGCCATAAATGCCGATGCTGGCTTTGATTTAAGTTAAAAGGAGGCAGTGGAGTTTACGATATCTTTAGTTTTGAAGCCGGTAGAAAATGACTCACAGATGACCATTGTCAGTGGAATTGGAAACGACAAATAATCGGATGGATAGAATTGAATAAAATTATCCTGTGTGAGTTTATGTATATATATTCTTATTCTTATTCAATCTTCATTGTCAATTTGAGTCTCTTTTCTAAATGTACATATCTAAATTATGAATTATTTTGTAAAGTTCACTTTGGCAGGGGTTTTCCTGATTATTTCTATGATCATTATTACAAAACTTCACAGGGAGGTTGTGTTTTGCATTCAGGGTGAGTTTGGGAATTGGGTTTTGAAGGGAAAGGGAAAGGACAAATTTCCCATTTTGACATTCTTTTGATAAAGAAATAAAAATGATAAATTAACATACTGTTTTAATTTTTTGTCTGTCTTTGTAAAAATTAGACAAATCTCTTAATTTAAAATTAAAAAAATTCCTTTTCTTTCACTTTAAAACCTTAGTCCTAAGTTATGCCAATTCGACGTGACACAATAAAAAAACTAGGATTGGATTTATGTGTTTAATCATTGAATTTGTAATAATGAGTGGTCCAGTATCCGATCCTATAGATTCAACAATTATTATGATTGACTTCGATAAGTCACTTAGCTCGATGTCAGGAGAGTCAAGGGGGAAGGTCATACCTACGTAGAAAAATCGTTGTTCGCTGACTTTCTAAGGAAATTTTAAAATTTGTGTTTAGACCTAACTTATTATGTGAAGGTTGTTTTTTACTTTTATATATATATATATATATATATATATATATATATATTATACTTTATACTTTAGCCGGATCATTGATTAACATGAAATCTCCAACAAACAGAACAAATAAGGTGACCTCTTTTTTTAGCTTCCTATATGATATGAAACTATGGCATTAGATAGCTAAAAAACAGGAAGTGGAAATAAATTAAGTCTAATAACACAATTATTTAAATTTATATGATTAAAAGGTTCAAGAAGTTTTATTGTAACATACTTACATACCTTCTCAAAGACAAGCTTGGGCTGCGAATCATGTCTCCAGGTGTGGGCTCTAACTTCTTAGTGGAAAGACTTGCTCGACCTCTCTCTCTCAGTCATGACTTAACATCATCACCTAAACAAATAAGAAACTTGAGATTTTTATGTCCAAGAGTCTAGACAAACATCCACGTAACTTAATATAGGTTTACCTTTAATACGTCACTAGGTTGAAGTACAATTGAAATATCAGTTACACGATTATGACTGATCTGACTAACATGAAGGAGGTCATTAATTTCACCAATGTCGATGAAGGTACCATATGGCTTCAGGCTTTGAACAGAGCCAATGACCACTGATCCAATTCCTAGCTTTGAACAGTGACCATTGATTCAATTCCTAGCTTTGAACAATATAAGATTTTATTAGATCACATGTGATATAGAATATTATATGTTAGCAGCAATCATGCATTATTCATGAAAAAAGAAAAAAAAAATGTATTCTTAGTTCATGTATATATATATATATATATTTTTTTTTTTTCAATAGTTAATTTAGTTTTTTTACTTTCATATTGATGTTTTGACCCTTGTATTTTTTTTTTTTATAAAAAAAATCATCACATTTAGTCTTACACACAATCATAATTATATGACTATTTAAATACAATTTATTTTGACAGTGTAATACTTTCAGAAATAATAAATAGATACAAATATTAAAAAATAACTTATATATTAATAATATAAAATATTTTATATCGTTAAATATGATAAATTTTTTATTTTATGATATTTATTTTAAAAATAGTATT
>PYAF01003410.1:1262981-1287180 GCA_007407185.1 Glycine tomentella | reverse complement strand
ATTAACAATAATTTGTGATTAATTAAAATGTAAAATTATTTTACCATATTAATATATAATTATTAAATTCTATAAATGTAATACCTATAGTATTATACAAAATATATTCACATAAAATATATTAAATAAATAAATAAAAAATACTTGAAAAGTACTATAAATAAGAATCAATTATTCGTTGGTCTAAATAGTATTAAGTTGAATTTTTTAAAACAAAATAGATATATATTTCAGATGATCAGTTAAATTTTTTAAACAAAAATTAATTATAAATAACATCAATGTCATCTTGAAAAAAAAAAAAAGCGTAATAATAATAATTTTCTTATAAGAATTAAAAACACGAAAAGAATAGAGAAATTGAGAGGGCGATTCTGGAAAATAAAATTGAAGGAGGAAAAATGACAAAGAGTTATAGAGGGAAGGGAGGACAAAGCCAAAGGGGGTTTCGTTGTGTTGTGTTCCTCCGCCAGCGGTAGAGATGAGTTCCTCCGGTAAAACCTTTTGTTTTCTTTTAGATTCCATTCATTCTTCATTCTCTTTTTCACCTTTCAATCTCAATGCCCAGCTATAATTCGATTTGCCTCAAATCTCATTTACGCACTTCATTATGCATGTCTTAAAAAAATTATATTTTTGTTTCCACACACTCACTTTTTTACTAGATTTTTATCTCGTGGTTACTGTGCAAACCCTAATTCACTACATTTTGCCCTTTCTTGATTTATTTTAACGTTTGATTTCCTGGTGGTTGCTGTTTTTTTTCTTCCTGCTGTGTTTCTTCTTCTTCTTCTTCTTCTTCTTTAGTTTTTTGCTTTGCCTATTCTTGGAGACTCCCCCTTCATTTTGTATAAGGTAATCTGGATTTAGGTACAAGCTAGTTTGTATGTTACACTTACACGTGGGGAAAAGGTAATGGTAAATAAAGCTTCAGTGTTTCGTCATGGGTCTTCATGGTTGAGTACACTTTATTTTATTTTTTAATCCTAGATATGGAGTCCAGCAAATATTGTCAGTGGTCATATGTTTTTGAAGTGGTTTTTATCATTATATATTGTCCAATTCTTTCTTTTGTGGATATAAAATGGAGTTGCTGCTTTGAATCGCAATTCAGGTTTTATGTTTCAGATACCGTCAATGCGAGTTCTGCTAAGTCTGTCAAAGAACCTGTCATAGGGTCAAGTCTGGAAGCAAAACAGGATGATACTGGTGAGGTTTTGGTTTCAATATGCATGTTGAAACTTTTGCTTTTCGTTGATAATGATTGTGTCTGTTGTAGAGATTAATGTTTGTTGTTGGGAATAAACTTGCTCACATCACATGATCCATGTCTTGCTAGAAATAAAATCTCAAGTTGATGCCATGTGGGAACAAATGAATAAAGGAGTATCTCATAAGACCCTCAACAGATTTACAAGCAAGCCTAATTCCGCTCCCAAAAAAACTGCAAAGAAGACATCATCTGTAAGATCTTGCTGTTGCTCTCTTCTTCAAGCCATTTTGTAAAAAAAAGTAAAATAAAAACTCTTTTAACTGTTATGGAGTTTAATTTCTGTCAACCTGATAACTATGAACATAGAACTGGATGTGTTATTTGGGCTTGGCACCGAAGGCAACTGAATCCCTTGGGCAAGGTGCTTCCAAGAATGGACCTGGCATGCTGCAGAGCAGTACAAGTGATGAAGCCAAAAATCTTGCTGCTACTGCTCTTGCAGCAGTAAAAGATGATGCTGCCATGGTTGCCTCAAGCAGGGGGAAACTTGTGGTAAGCATATTGCTATTCATTGCACCTATTTTTGGGTTGTGTGCTAATCTGGCTGAAATGGGAAAATTTTGAGCTATTAGCCAAATGAAAGAGGAAAAAATGAAATATATATATATATATATATATATATATATATATATATTTTAAAGAATTTGTGCTTTGAATTTTTATTTTATTTATTATTTTCAAATTCGATATGTAGACAACCAGACACACCCAAATTATATCAAAGAATGCTTTTGAAATAGGACTGGCTCTAGCTTGTATCTCGCTGTTTCAAAATTTAATGTACTAGGGGGGCTTATTGTTAAGCTAAACACAATTCGAGTATAACATAATACAAAATTTTCCACTGGAAAATTTTAAATTGCTTTGCATTCTAACTTGGTTGATAACCAATCATTCCTTTATCAGATTACTGAGGTTCGGGACTTTGCTGGTCAAGAAATTGAAGTTAAAAAGCTTGTAGATTCTGACTCTAAGGAGGCAACAGAAAGAGCCAAAGCTCCTCCACCTTCTGCAGTAGATACTGCCCTTGAGCAAATCAAGAAGAAACAGAAGCTCAGTGTACTGGATAAGACCAAAAAGGACTGGGGTGAATTTAAGGAAGAAAGGAGGCTGGAAGAAGAGCTTGATGCTTATAAGAAGAGTTCTAACCAGTATTTGGACAAGGTTTCTTTCTTACAGCGAGCAGATTACCGTGAGTTTGAGCGACAGAGAGATGCACGACTGGCTTTGCAATCCAGGAAGCGACCAGATAATATGCAAGAGGATGACTGAAGGTAGTTGAAGACTGGAGTTCCTACCTTTGGAGAATTATGTATGGTTTTGTAGTGAGTTGATGGTCCAGGTGGCTATAGTTCCTGGGAAGGTCTTGGTCTCTCAAGAGGTAAAGACCTTTGATCACATTTAATGGGGTATGATGCATTTTGAGGTTTGAGTTTTGAAATGCTTTTCAATGACATGGTACTCAATGTGGGGGTAAAAATCGGGGGCTAGAGAGAAACAAGTATAAATTTTAGACTGGCATTAGTTCATTCCGTTCCTTGAGAGCCTCAAAGAAGACATTCACTACTCGCTGAAGGTAGTTTCAAAGAACTCATTTTGTGTCTGTCCATTATTTGGCTGTTTGAATTCCTCTAAAGTAAATATTGGGACACGATTATCTTGCAAAGCAATTCGAACTTAGTTTCAAGACATAAGAGATCGTGTGCATATGCGAATCCTAATAAAGTATAGTGTTATCATTAATATCTAAGTTTTATGTGATGTTTTTATTTTCGGTGGCTAAATAGTTATTTTATTTTATTGTCTTCGATGATGGTATTGTCAAAGGTCTCATTGTGAACTTAATTGTTTAGAAATTGTCACGTTTTAAAATTTTCTGCCGAGCTTAAACTTCGATCTTTTGTATTTATGTGCGGCTTGTTCAATTGGATTTGTGATCATAATAAAAATATAAAATATTTTTTTAATTAAGTCTGTACCTTGACAATCACCAATTTACAAAAGTTTTGTATCTTCTGCAATATGCTTAAAAGTGTAAGAGTGAGTGAGTGGGTACACTTTTCTTATACACTATATTTTTTGAAAATGACAAAATTGCCCTTTATATGTTGGCTTTTGTATGTTGGTGGTGTACGTTTGTGGCTCAGTTATCACTACATGTTTGGTCGATTTGTTGGTGAGAGAAGATTTGTTGGTTGTGCATTGGAGGTGTTGGTGTCAGAGGGGGTAGTTGTGGGTGGTGGTAAAGGTGTTTTGTGTTGGAAGTCGTTGGAGTTGCGATAGTTGCAAGATAGGTAAGAGATTTAGTTTTGTATCATACGGATTATGTAATTCGTATGTTTTATACGAATTACACAATTCGTAAGTTTAATATTAATGGAATAACTTACACAAAATAAGTAATCCGCATCTATATGAATTGACTTATCTGTATCAATCAGACGGATTAACTAATTCATATGATTCATACAGAATACTTAATACGTATGTTTCATATGGATTACTTAATCCATATGTTTCATACGGATTACCTAATAAAGATTTTAATTGTTTATAACTAATTAAAAAAAGAAGTTGGATAAATTGGATACATGTTTTAATTGTTGTGGATGTATTATTATTAATTGGGTAAATTAGATAGTTAGTGTTATTAATATATTTTTATAAGTGTTTGTTTATGATATTTTTGAATTTTGAATGTTTTATTTGCAAATTTTATCATATATTTAATGTAATTTTTTTTATTATAATTTGTATGAATTTATAATATTGATGTTGCCAAAAAAATATATATAATTGGTATTATATTATGACATTAATTTTGTTTAAGATTATTATGTGTATGTTTTGTCATTGAATAAAATATATTTTAATTTGTTAAGATAGACAACGATGAGTAAATATATGATAATATTATGTTTGAAAAAATTAATATGGATGAAGACATCGGATAAGGTGATGCATTTGAAAATGTTAATTGTTCAGTTGATTGTTCGGCAACCTTCAATACGTTCGAGATATTTATTTGATTTAGCATTTAGTTAAAGTTGTTAAATGAATAAATTAAACTATACGCATCATAGTTAAAGATGAATGATCCATTTTTGTAGGTGTTCCTTTCCCGTGATGACGTATTGAAATGGGCCCGTAGTGTTGAATATGATAATGGTTTTGTAACTCTCGTAATGAGGAGTGACATGACAAACAAAAAGCTAGGAACAATATCATATGTTTTAATTGGTTGTGAAAGGAGTAAAAAATATAAATCATTGAAAAAAGGTTTGGTACCTACAACGACTAACAATAGAAAATGTGATTGTCCGTTTAAGTTGAGAGTCAAACCCGTCCCGTGAAGTGAAGGTTGGATAATGAAACTAATATGTGACACTCATAATCATACTTTGGTTAAGTCATTATGTGGACACGCATATGCTGGTAGACTAACTGAGGAGGAAAAGATCATTGTTGTTGATATGACAAGGTCGATGGTGAAATCACATAATCCGTATGACTCCTACAGATCGAATAATTTGTAAGGTCTCTTCGGATTACGTAATCCGTAAGAAGCCTACGGATTGCACAATCCATAAACTTCATACAGATTACGTGATCCATAGGGAGCTTACGGATTGTAGGAGTCATACGGATTACGTAATCCATATGAAGCTTACGGATTGCATCCATCTAAGATTCATACAGATCAGCAAATTCATATGGATCCTACGGATTGCACAATCTGTAAGCTCCATACAGATTTACTGATCCGTATGACAACCACATCCACCACAATCCCAAATCCAATCCAAACTCACTGTCGACGGACGCGACCAATGACCTCCACCACCAACGCGACGACGAACGCAGAAGAAGAATGGTGTGCCACTGGCTATATGAACGGGAACGGGAGCGGAGAAGAAGAATAGTGCAGAAGAAGAAAATGCAGAAGACGAATGGTGCGGAAGAAGAAATTGCAGAAGACGAACACGGAACGTGCGACTGTACGGTCAACAATTTTAAAACAATAAATCTAATAACAAGGATAGTATTGGAAATCCACTGTACCTATATAATGTATTGGAAATTTATATGGTGTAGTTAGCACTCCCCTATTGCATTCAAATTTTTGTGCTCGTGCCCTTATTTAAAATTTAATGGGCATTTGTATTGGGCTCTGGACGAGGTTGTAGTGCATCTACACGGAATTTTGTTTACCGGAGCATAATTTTGGTCTAGTTTTAACCATAAGATATCGTAATAACATACCAATCCTCTACTAATCTCATTGCAGATTATTTAAAGCAATTCTATCACTCTATTTATCTTGTCCAATGATGATGGCTTTTGCATGGAAATTTACTCCAGTTAAACATTCCAACTTCCACGTATTACTTGTAGACGAGAAAAATAATTCATGCATAAAACTGATCATGAACTCAAGATAACATGCTTCATCACCTTTTTATTACTTAACATGGGATTAAGTTACTCCAAAAGTAACTAAAAGAGTAACTATTTAATCTCATCATTCATTTTCTTAAAATCTAATAATTGTAATGATGACTCTTTACAGCTATTTAAGACAACGAATTATGAAAATGAAGAATAACTCTTAAAAATATTCCAAGAGTAACTTAATCCCTTGATCTTGTTTGTGCCAGTAAATGTCCTGCTCTTGCAAGAATTCCTGCTAATGAGAAGAAATTGATTCATGAATAATTTATAAATACCCAACAATGTGTTTTATCAGAACCGTCCCACACTTTACTCCCATTAAGTTGTCTTCACCCTGTCAGAATTACAATATTGTCCCAGAGACCGAGAGAAAGGGAGATATATATTATTCAACAAGGATAAGAACAACACAATCATTCCTCTTATTATGCAAACAAGTAAACAAGGGGCTATTTTGCATTTAAAAACCTGAATATAAATTTAACACAGGTGGTATCATCTCAAAGTCATTGTAAAATTCTTGGACAAAAATGATAACTAGAAGAAAGTAGCAACCGTCTCTTCAGATGTGAATGGGCTTGTCATAAGTGGCCATTGCGGCTTCTTTCACAGCCTCGCTCATTGTTGGATGTGCATGGCACACACGTGCAATGTCCTCACTTGATGCACCATACTGTAGGGCTATTGCAGCTTCATGAATAAGCTCTCCTGCATTGGGTGCCATAATGTGCACTCCCAATATCTTGTCTGTCTCCTTTTCAGCCAATATCTTCACCAGTCCTTCAGCATTGTCAATTGCCTTAGCTCTGCTATTAGCCAGGAATGGGAACTTGCCAACACGGTATTCAACTCCAAGTTCCTTCACCTGCTCCTCTGTCTTCCCAACAGATGCAACCTCGGGCATTGTATAGACAACGCCAGGGACTTTGTCATAATCCACATGGCCAACCTTACCAGCTATGTACTCAACACAAGCGACACCATCTTCTTCCGCCTTGTGTGCCAACATTGGGCCTGGAATTATATCTCCAATTGCATAAACACCAGAGACATTTGTGGCAAATCTTTCATTGACCAAAATCCGTCCAATCTTGTCAGTTTCAACTCCTATCTTGTCCAACCCAAGTCCGGCAGTGAATGGGGTCCTACCAGCAGATACAAGGACAACATCTGCTTCAAGTGTAGTCTGATCACCACCAGCTGCTGGTTCAAGAGTTAGCTTCACACCATCCCCAGAAGTATCAACTCCAACCACCTTAGTCTTCAGCTTGAATTTCATGCCTTGCTTCTCAAGAGAACGCTGAAACTGCTTCCGGACCTCCGCATCCATGGTTGGAACAATCTCCGATGCAAACTCGACAACTGTTATTTCGGAGCCAAGTCGGCCCCATACTGAGCCCATTTCCAGCCCAATGTAGCCTGCCCCAATGACTACGAGTCTCTTGGGGATTTCAGTCAAAGCAAGAGCTCCCGTTGATGAAACAACTTTCTTTTCATCAATAGTGATGCCAGGCAGAGATTTCACATCCGAGCCAGTGGCAATTATAATATGCTTGCCTTTCACAACAGTATTTCCACCTTCAGTGGTGTCCACAGACACTTCAGATGGTGAAACTAATTTTCCATAACCTTTGACATAGTTTACCTTGTTTTTCTTGAATAGACCTTCAATACCCTTGGTAAGATTAGAAACTGCTTTATCTTTTTGGGCCATCATGGCTGGCAAATCAACCTCGACAGATGAAAACTTGACCCCATGGTTGGCAAATGCATGTTTAGCCTCATGATACATGTGGGAAGAATGCAAAAGTGCCTGTACCAAAATATGAAGGTACTGTTGATGTATGTATGTTGATGTAAATGAGTACATGGGTCTCTAGAATATTATATCCATTATGCTTCTTTAAATTATATATGGAGTTACAACATCAACAAAACCATAATCTTTTTCCACTAGGTGAGATCCACGGCATATAGATCAAATGCCATTGAATTAAGTCAAACATAAATTATTCAAAGAGAACATTTACTTTACGTATGAGAGCATATTTATTTAAAAATACACAATGAAGGAGATCATGGCAGTTAATACAGAAAATAATAAGACAAAAAGTTGGAATAAATCTGCAGCAAGATATGAATAGACTTTGTAGGGAAAATTAAATAAACAATGAACGAAATGCAATTGATGCCCTCTTTGGATAAACTTCTCCATAAGGACTTCTAGGAAAAGAAAATTAAATAAGCTTCCCCATAAGCTAGAAATAAGCTTTTGGAGAAGCTAATATGAAAAAGCTTCTACAAATATCTTATGCAAACAGACTCAAATGAATTGAGTTATTCTGTGAGTTAAAATAAACTTATTCATCCCAGCTTAACTCTATCTCAATTACTTTCTCCTACCACCGCCTTATCATAACAAAACAACTACAAAAAAATAAAACAACACAAGATTTAAACGAACTAGAAAATGAATTTCGAATCCCACACACACAGAAACAAAAAAGGGGAAAAAGAAAAACGGTTTGAAGAAAATGAACCTTGGAAGGGATGCATCCGACGTTGAGGCAGGTACCGCCGAGAGTGCCACGCTTTTCGATGCAAGTGGTTTTCAGACCCAGCTGCGCCGCTTTAATGGCCGCCACGTAGCCGCCGGGACCGCCGCCGATGATCACGACGTCGTTTTCGTCAGATCCTGACGCGAACCCCCTCCACCTTGTCAGACAAAACGACGACCTCGACGACAAAACGACGGCGTAACCCTTCCGTCGAGCCAAGTTTGCCATCGCCATGATCTTTCTTTTTTCAATTCGTTCTTCTCACGACCTAACACACAGCATGCTCTTTTTTCTTTATTATATAATTAATAATTAATAATTAGTGTTTTCTCTTATTATCTGTCCATTCCATCTCAGCCCTTAGATCATTGCTGATGCAATTCTAGCCCTCCATTTTTTTTTGGGCAAATTATTCTTTTTAGTTTTTGGTTTTCTCACCTGCAAATTCAACCTTTACTTTGGACCGTTAATCTTGTTAGTGATAACCTTGGCTGGATTTTTTTTTAAAATGGAATTCAAGACTTTAAAAAGATTTACAACAATTCAGACACATTTTTTCAACCAATTAAGTTAAACATCCTTCTTGACAATATGATTTTATTTTTTGAATGAATTAGTTGGACTCAAATTAGACATGGAAATTTTTTTAATATTACGAGAAAAGCAAGCGAGATATCATTATTCTATTAATTTGTATTTCTTTACTTCAATTAATACTTTTTTAAAAATTAAAAATTATTTAAAACTTTTTATAGTAACTATTTAGAATTTTTTAATATTTTATCATAAGATTAAAAAAATTACTTTTAAAATTTAATTTTAAAATTATTGGACAAGACTAATTTTCAAAATTGTAAATGATGTATGTTCACCTCTCCTTTTCCCATTACAATTCAAATTAAGGAAAATTCAGACAAAAAAAATATCATGGTAAGTTGGATTTGGAGGTTGACAAATTAAACCTATTATCTTACTAAATACCAATCACTTGAGTTTATCATTTAAACAAATAATATATTGGAATGAGTGGAAAAGACTTCATTATCCTCTGATAAAATCTTTTCTATGCATAAATCAAGAATCGAACTGTAAATACGTTTAAGGAGTTATAGTTGTATCTTTAAGTTTTGTTGACGAACTCATTGGAGGACCATATACTTAATCAAATAGATATAGTAAGAATAATACCATTATTGGCGGAGCATTGCTTCATTATATATTCATTAATTAATTATAAGTTACACGACTCTTTAATTATAAGTAAAATTCAATATCAATAGAAATGTAAATATTCTACCGCGTTAAACTGAATGCTTACCAAGTTAAATTATTCAGTGAACTCAAGAAATACTAACAGTCTGTTTTGTAATTGAAGTTTAATGGTTACAATCAGCGAGGGGGGGAAATGCTTAGCAACAGTGGAAATCTACATATTTTTACAAATTTTTGCCATATATTAGGATCTGAAAGACAAGGCATTTGATCCATGGAGTTGTAGATTGGGAGCTTCTTACTTCTGGGAGCACGGATGCCACAGCAAATTTCCGTATTCATACGTTTGAAAGATTTAGATAACGAAATAACGGCCTTACACACCTTGGACAAGGGCAACTGACAGGCTCCATTTCTCTCCTTCCAAGAGACAAAACAACTAACACTAACCAAAAATAATATTTCCAATCACACCCCTTTTTATTAAAGGAGAAAAATTCACCATCGCATGAGATAAGCGACTTAGCTTGTATGATGCCAAAGGATGATGTTGTCCCATGACATAGGCCCTACCAGTGATAAGATGGGCCACGCATATCTATCCATAAAACTGGGAGGATCCGAGAACAACCAACAAGAAACTCGACCATGCATTCGGCTATGGTATGCCTCAGACAACCCCCTCATTGAAGTAAATATGCAATAAAATTGGAAATGAGGATTAAATTTTGGTGGCATGCACCCCGGAGAATTGGTGAGAAAGCCCAAATTTATTTACAGAGGCAGCAACAATGTAAAATGGGAACGGCCATGGTGGAGACCAAATCTAATCCGCCAAAATTAGCTAACAATTGTCTCTACATATACCAACGTAAGTACGTAACCCAGAAAAACAGCTCCCAATTAAATAGGTCTAAACACCCTCTACCCCCTCACCAAATATCCCTTCTATCCCTACAAAACTGCTGGCTGCTTTTTAGCTCTCTGAAACAGCCAAAAAAAAGATAAATTTTTTTATGAAAGGAACATTTATCAAACACAAGAATTGCATTTACAATCAATTTCCCTCAATTAAGCTCTTCAACCTATTACGGGCTTCTTCAGACAGACTGCAAGTTTTGAATCTTCGCCTTTGGGGTGGACACGATTCAACAATGCTTTCAATGGGCGACAAGCATACAACAATCACAGTGAGATTATCTGATGTATTTAGGCGCAATGCTTCCTTGACTAGCTCTCTGGCACATTGCTGTGGGTCATCATGCCTTCTTAATCCTCGGCGAACAAGACTAACTGCAACTTGGCTAGACATTACATCCCAAATCCCATCACATCCAATGATCAAGAACTCATCATCCTCAGTCAATGTAACCAGCCGTACATCTGGCTCAGCAATAAGAGGGGATGCAGCACCAAGTGGATATTTCAAGTCCCAATCCCCAAGGGCTCGAGTTACTGAAAGATAACCATTGAGATATCCATCATCAATGAATCCACCTAACTCCTCCACCCTCCTCTGCTCTGGTAGATAAGTTGGCCTGTGATCGTTAGACATCTCAACAGCCACACCTCTCCGGCAAAGAACTGCTCGACAGTCACCAGCATTAGCAACAAGCAAATGTCTTCCAAGCACAAGGGCAGTCAATGCAGTCGTCCCACAAGAACTACTAACAGTTTGTTCATCAGCCAAGGCAAGATCTGCCCGTAGAAAAGCTCTCCGATGGGAATCCTCCAACTTCTGTAGAAAAAACGCATCAGCATCATATGACTGCAGCATGTCTGCATCTTCAAAAAACAATCGCATAGCATTCCTCTTAACAAAAGCAGCTGCATCAGGCCCTCCATGACCATCAAAAACTGCATAAAATGCACTTGGTATTGGGCACTTGAACACAAATCCAAGACGAGCACCTAGATCATCAATACAGATGTGTTCATCATCCATAGAAACCCGCGGTCCCATCTCAGCATAGCTACCAGAACGCACATTTGGGACAAAATTCATCGCAGGGGCCTCCAAAATGGAATCTTTAATGATCTCGGAGCAACTCACTGCCTAACAACACACATGAAACACAAAAGTCAGAGCATCAAAAATAAATTGATCAACTCAAAAGTATTAAAGAAAAAACAAACAGAAAAAACATGAACCTGACCATCATCAAACTCATAAGGCCTACCAGCACGAAATTATTAAAGATCATAGCAAGTTATTTTAACCAATTTCATCTAGTGAATAAATTTCATCAAAATTCCACCCTCCTCTTTGTTGGTGTTGTGCGTTGGGGAGAGGTGATAATATACAATACATGAGCAACCTAGGTTAAAGGCAATAAATAAATAAATAAACACTCAATTCCAAATTCTACTTCCAAAATTCAGATCATAAACTCAGCAAAGACTAGAGGAGTATTGGATCTTCCCCACATTTATCAATCAAAGAAACAAAACTAAATTTACAGACCCGATTCAGATTTGACAATAAACTAACCTGAAAGGATTAAAAACCAATTCTTTCCACCAAATAAAACCACCAATAATCCCAATTGAAAGCAAACCCAAAAGGAAAAAAAAAACACATGGATTCAAAGCGAGACGTTACAGTAAAGATTAGTTAAGAGGAAAATCATACTTGGCCAAAGATCGGAACAGAAGGTGAAGGTGATTTGGGAGAAACCTCAACCTTCACGTTGTGTTCTTGCGCCACGCAAATATGATACTTCACGTCCAACATTGGAATGTTCTGCTGACAGATAATTTCCGCTTCCGCTACCACCTTCTGGCTCACGATCATCTTCAATCGTCGTTTCGCAACGAGATTAATCACTAGGGTTTCCCGAATTGAATTTGAAGCGTTCAAATTTGGGGTTTTCTTTGAAGAAGATTATAAGAATAACAGTGACAAATTTAGGGTTTCTCTTTTATTTCTCTCTCTGTATGTGTCTGCTGTTAATTCTGTGCACATACTTAAAGGGTGCTTAATCGGACGCTCTTATACGCACGTCGGTGCGCGTGGATTGAAAACCCAACAATGCCCCTTAAACGCGGTGTCGTATCGTGTTTATTTTCTCTCTTTCGAGACACTTCGAATGAAAGGGTATATTTGGGAAACGAGAAAAAGAACGTCACGCCTCTTCTCACGTAGTTCCGGTTCGCGAGTGTTCGAAATTACAGAGTTACCCCTGCCCTTGCTTACGATTAACGTTACGTAAGTTTAGTAACCCACAGATTTTTGATTAATTGATGCAATTTGTGAAGTTTTAACTTTGCGGCTAAGCTCGTGCCAATCCATGTACTTTTCAAGGTTGAGGTTGCGTATAAGTAATTGTTCCTTTGCGTTGACTAATAAGTGAGTAGTGAATAACTAACAACCACGTCAAGAGAACAAAAACTAAAAATAGTGGCTATTATGGATGCAAATTGTAAAATATTCCAATGATTATTAACACGAAAGAAGTTGTGATTATAAATCTTTGTAACGTGTTCTTATTATTGTATGATACTAAAATTTATGTGATGCGCTTTAAATTGAACATAAGAGCCATTGAATAAGATGTATGGATATATGATTTACATCATTTCATTATTCAATATGAGTTTCATCTAATAATAACAAATATATTAAGTATTAAAAATACAAACACTTATTATATTTATAATGTTTTTCTTTGTCAAATTCATTCAATTTTTACGCCATTATTAGTTGATTACTTATTAATTAAATTAAGGTTCATTCAAGAACAAGTGAAAGGGAAATTATTAATGCATCATCACTTAATAAAACAATCTCTTGTACATTAAACTTAAATGGTTCTTATGATTTCTTAGAAGAATTAATAATATATGTATGTACTGATAGAATAAAATTATTCAGTCACAAATTATCATATATAATTAGTTAATTAATTTATAATAAATATCTTAAAAATTATATCATAATAATTTTTAATTAATTACTAATGTAAAAACTTTTATATTAACAATACATGCCTAAATAAACTAACTATAGAATTCTGAGTGACGTAATAATGGTTGAGCATTGTTGGAATTCCACCTTGCATGTGTACTAATGTTTGATACCATAATTTTATCATTTAGTGAACACTAAAGTAATATAAAAATAGTGATGAGTGACTTGTATAGATGCATTCGAAATAAAAGAAGGAACCATGTTTCATGCTTTAATAATCTTTGGAGCAAAAGACACTTTAGTTTTTAGAGGTGTTAAAGGGGTTAAACATTTCTTGATAAAAGTTAACTCAATCAAACTTGCATCGCAGCTGGTGTTAGATCTTCGACACATCTTCCATCATATCTTTATCATCGTATCCCCTACCAAATGTCAATTCTATTTATGATCCTTAAAATTTAAAGCTGAAGTGGATACATCAATTTTGACAGTTTTGTGCAATTAACGCAAAGAAAGGCTCATCACATGTACACACAAATATTTATAGCTTATCATTGAGTTGCTGGATCTTGTCAAACCTTTCAATAGTAAATTCAAGTTTTATAATTTGAATAAATAATAATACATACAGTTTATACTGATATTCAATTATAAACCAACATGTTTAATAAGTTTATGAATTTTTATAATAATTATCTTTAAAGTCATATTAAAAATAATTTATAATTAATTAAAAATGTAAAATTTTTAATAGCATTATAGTTTTCTCATTTGTGAAGGTAAATTCAATTATTAGCCATGAGTACTCATTGAGTAATAGCACAAATTAAGGGCAAATATGTTGGACTTATCAATCATAGCCTGTCTTCCAAATATACGAAATAAGGTATTAACGGATTGACTACCAAGAACAAGAAATTGCTCCCCGTTTTCCCACACTATGTTCAAATTCAATGCAGTTGACTTTTATTACTATTATCTATGTATAGCTTCAATTTCAATCCTACTCTAATATTATTAATAAAATATCTTTCCGTTAGTGGTACGCTTAGTCATAATCTGGTTGCGTACGACGACTTCCATTTTGCTACTGACTGTACCCACTAATTATCAACTGTTAAAAGCCAAAACCTATCCCAACTTTTCATTTTTATAATCAATTACACTTTCTTTAATAAGAGGCAACAGGTAATGTGGAGTTACTTTCTAAGCATCCTCTTGTGTTCTTTTGAGATCCCTATTTTTTTTATATATAAAAAAATACAAATTTAAGGTGAAGGAAAAGATAATCAGGTCCAGAGTGAAAACAAGAACCTCAGTGAATACAGAATACCTATACTTTTTAAATGCTTGATACATGTAAAACAACAATAATAATTAGTTGTTTTGAACTTCCACCTTGCATAGAAAGTCTAGTCTGCTTACACAGCTCAACTTGCCAACTAAGCCTCACCTTGTAAAATTCAATCTAATTCAATGTAAAGGATGGCGTATTCTAGTATACTTAACACTAAATATTACAGCTTTAAGGTTTTGGTGCATAATATAGTAGTATTTATACATGCCACAGTAGTATTATAACTTACAGGTACAATTTTTTTTTGCTCAGCAAAGAATATAATTATATATATATATATATATATATATATATATATATATATGATAGAAAAAGATACAAGGAAAACAAAAATACAACCTATCACCAGACAAGACAGAACTGTGGCTGTCTAATACATGCAAGGTGCATGGATTAAAAAGCCACAGAGCTATCTGAAGATAAGGCTCTCACCCTACCAGAAAAGAGAAACTTTCCTGTTAAAACCTCCCCCTAGTACAAAAACCATCCTTAATGTGACTAGACCAAAAGAAGAAAGGGATGTTAAATCCTTTCTCAAGGTTCGACAACCAGGACTAGCAGAAAAAGAGGGCATCCTCCTGCAGCTTATGACCATTGAAGTTGTCACCATGGAACACTATCCTGTTTCTATGGTTCCAAATGCACCATGTCATTGCCACCAACCATATCTGCCATCTCTTAGCCTGAACATTGGAACCATAGTATGCATAGGGAGAACCCCTTGAATGTTAATCCAGTTCAGAAACTCCCACCATAACGGCAAAATCTTACAGCAACTGAAAAATAAATGTGATGTGTCTTCTACAGAACTTCTACAAAAAGGGCAGCTGATGTCAGATATAGGTATATTTCTTCTGCTTAGATTCTTTTTAGTAGGTAAGCGATCCCTCAGCAGCCTCCAAGCAAAACAGGAGGCTTTACTAGGGATAGATAACTTCCACAAGACTTTAAACACCTCTTTACTAGGGATAGATACCTTACAGGTACAATTGTGTATACTAACCAAATAACTAACTGAAAAAAAAATCCTCGTAGATGGCAGAAGCATAAATATATGCTTAGCTGTGAATAACTGGGATGGCACATCAAATACTAATAGATTGTCTCATAGGAATTCAGAAACTCCAGCTCAGCATTTGGCTATTGTTTAAGGATACAAATGAACAGTTTGTTGCTGCTGGTATTCTGAATAGGATAGATTGGTACTTTGGGTTATAAAAGTTAGGCTAAATCATGTTTTTGGTTCCTTAAAATATTATGATTTTCTTATTTGGTCCTCCATTTTTAAAAATTATTTAATCCTTTTTTTTTTTTGTTTCCAAAGTAGTCCCTGTAGTGTTTAGGATTCCATTTGTTTTGTACGTTAAGTACTTGTGCAGCTCTAAAAAAATAAGGTACCAAATGACAAACTTGCGTCATTTAAAAGGACCGAATGGAAAGAAAAGTAGTGGTAGAGGGACCATAAAGTAAACAAAAACAACACTTGTGGGACAAAACTAACAGGCAAAGTTACTGCATGGGAGATGAAAAAAAAAATACAAAAACTAAATTACAGCTTTTTAAAAATGGGAGACTAAATGAAACATTCGTAATAATTTGAGGGACTAAAAGCATCAATTAGCCTACTAGTTAGTATAACACAATGTTTTCATCTTACTGTCGTTCAGCACTAGAATGCCACAAGTTAGCAGAAAATATATTTCAGGTATTTTCATGCAACAAAATTTCAAGCGTTTAGCTAATTCTTTCTACTGAAATGATTATAATGAATGAATAAATCAATGAACAATAGGATACAAAATACGTGTAAGATGATTAGTGGTAACTAACATATAACCTAAACATTTAAAAAAGCTCAAACCTCAGAATCAACAGGTACAACTCAAAAACATAAATGTCTTACTCACAGCATACTGGCTGGTGTTCTTTCTGCAATTTCTCCCAAAGGCATAGCACCATCCTCAGACTTTGATAATGGGAAAGTACATAATTTGATTCACATCCAGCATTGTAAAACCTCTCATCATTTTCATAATGCACATCTTTACCACCATTCTTGAACTGTTCAATGCATATGCCAATGGCGCTAGCACTTCAGCCCAGTCCCCTCCACCAGTCATATTAATTAAGAAATATTGGTTGACTAGATACTGAGATCTCTAGTATTCTAACAACTTTTTTTTTTTTTTAATTAATATGGCACTAGCACTTCAGCCCAGTCCCCTCCACCAGTCAACCTAACTGCATTAGAGGGAGAAGAAAATTTGAAGAGGTCCTCAATCCTCAGATGTACTAGACCATTTTACAATTGGATTTAGTGACTTGGAAAATGTCAAGAGCTTGACTTAGAGAACCATTGACCGATTGTACATATAACAATGATGGTAAGTAAATTGAGAAATTACACTTTATCAATTTCATGTATGTTTCTTTCAACCAAAGAGAGGGGATAAATAACCAGGAAAACAGAATTAAAGCTTTAACAAAGTTCTTCTAGGCAAATCTTGTGCATAAACTAGAACAAGAATTATACTAATGTATAGTTTCACTTAAACAAGTCTGAAATGCATCACTCACAAGCCCAATGAAAAATCGGACAGCAACTTCTCCAGAACGTACAGCCTCATATTGCATCCAAGACCTCCTCAGGGCCATGCGACGCTCAAAGTTTTTTCCGGTAGAAAATACTCCAATCAATAAAACAAGCCTTTTTCTGGAGATAGAAGGAGCCTTCAGATTCTCAATATCAACAACTATATCATTATCTTCAGTAACAGGTAAACCCTTAGCCAGGATTGACAAGAGACTTAAACTGCCTGCTACTTTAATACTGCTGACTAACCATGGTTCAAGTTTCTGCATCCACAAAACCTGTACAAGGTTAAAATGATTATTCCTGTTAAAAGCTTTTGGTTTTTGCAGTATTTCTCTTCCCATACCATACCTCCCTATATGCAAAAGATGTTTCATGCCTTCCATTTACAGTCATGTGAAATCCCTCTGAACCAGCCCACAATGTGGAAGTGAAAGGATTACCCAAGGCAAAGGGAAAATTAGCAGTTCTATGTGCACTTTCGGAGGAAATATTAGAAGGTATATCCCTAGCAGGTTGATCGACATTTACATTCCCTTTGTTGTTACTTCTTACAGCTTGTACATTGCAGAGAACAAGTCCATCAACTACAACATTCAGTTAGATAAATTAAAAGTTACAGCAAGCCCCCCTCTTAAACAACCTAACTCAAGAATAATAAAAGGAGCAGAGTAACACAATATAAAAGAGCTTTTCGTTATATGATTACAGTCTTACAAACTTACCTGCTTAAGCATGAGGTGAGGTGTTGCCACTGCAGCTGTAGCCTATTGCATAGGGAAAATGGTGTTTAAACAAGACATTATCCTTGTTAAGTTATAAATTTATAATTTTACATCCTTTACATGAAAAAGAAGATACTAGTTAAAAAAATGCTTTTTACCCATTACAGCGTGTAGAATAGACTAATTTTACAATTAAAGGTCTATAACTGATCATCACTTTTAATAATGAAAAACTCATGATTATAAATGAAAATTTACCAAATATACCTTCCTGAATCTTGGCAGAACCACGAGCAGGACACCTTTTCTCTTTTCCCCACCCTAAATCACTAGTCCATGTATTTTGAACAATATATGGTTCCTCTGTCATGTTTTCTCCAGGAAGACTCACATTATAATGCACGATAATTGGAGGATTTGGTTCCCCTTCTAGCTCATGCCCAGCAAGGTCAATCAGGAAGCTTCTTGTTTTAGGGATTCCAATCAGTGTAATTGAAAAATCTACAACCAGACTACAAGGGAGATCAAGAGTGATTCCACTATCTGGTACAGCCTTACCAGGTGAAGTCACAGAGAAAGGGCAGTTTTGATTTTCTGGGCCATCCATCTTATTAAACTTAGAAGTTTTGTCCTTTTCAACAATGGACAGCAGCTCTTTCCATGCTACAGAAGCCTCTTTAACTCCTTGAGCTGTTTCAGCCAAAGCATCTGACCTTGACAGCAAGGAACGTAAGGAGTCCCAAATAAGCACAGAATTCATCTCTCCTTTCGATAAATTTTTCATGTCATACAGATCATCCAGCCCTGCAACATGTACCAAATGTGGCCTTTTTGTTGGTCTTGGTACCCTTTTTAGTTCCACCTCAGAAGAGTTTATGGGAAGATTGCTGCTTCCGTTAATTGAATCACCAGGTGTAAGGTTATGGAAGAAATTGTATGCCGACTGTTTTGCTGATTGCTTCTGTGGCTGAATTCCTTTGACATTGTAGAGGAAAAACAACATCATACCCAAAGCCATTATCAACAGGCCCCCATACCATTTCTTCATTTTCAGTAAACCTTGAACTAAATGTAGCCGTTTCTGCATGCACATAAATCATATAACTTTCACTACAAAATGTATAACAAGAGTCACACCACCTATTGGATAAACAAAGAATGAAAGCAAACTGATAGTGTACAATTGTCACGATCTAGTCTGTGGAAAAGATCCAATATTGTGCCGAACTATCATTTTATGCCTTTTCTGCAATAGATAATGGGGAAAGGAGCACATCCAGGTTTTTCACACCACACATCTAGAGTAACCTATTTAAACACTGAAAATGAATGACGAGCACAGGTACTTGTACTTGATTTGCAATATGGTGTTCACTTTACAGAATAAAGAGAAAACGCAAGAAGTGAATAGAGTTCATATTGTTGAATTTTGACTGACATGCTTTGACAACCAACTTTCATTATTTTTGTCAAAAAATAATCTTTAGAGTATTAGTCCTTGATATAGTGCTACTTACTATTGTTGCAAAAATGGCTAAATGTAAGTAAAGGCTATCAGTATCTGAGTTCCTACTTCCTACGCATAAATGAAACAACACTTGAGAAGAACTTAATTTTCTACTTAAGCCACACGCACGACAAAATGGAAGAGAAAGAGATATGAAGTGGCAGAAAGAGCTAAGAGTCACTGACCATTGAAGGCTGAGACATGCTTCAAAGTTACAGAGCTAGATTCTCATTGTGGGACGAGTACGTTACACACTTATCTAATAGTATATTATTTAGTTATTTAATAAAGAAAAAGTAGCATTTTCGTTGGTTGAGTTGAGATTTCGGAACCTAACAGCAACATCGTAACTACAGACAACGCCGTGTGGTGTTTGAGAATTGAGACAGTGCAGCGCTGTTTCTGTGTCTGTCGCGCCCAACTTTTGTTATGTCAACCAAACCAACCTGCTTTTCACTCCTAAGCTTCTTCTGTTCAAAGAGTCAAAATAAAATGAAAATATTTTTAAAGAGAGAGATACCGGAGTTTTATTTATTTATTATTATTATTGCTATTGCGGTGGGAAAATAGTTTGAGGTAAAGATACACAGTACAAGAAGCAGCATTTTCCTCCAAAAGGATGAAATAAGAAGCAGGAGTTCTCTATTTATTTCTTTTAAAATGTTTAAATAAAATTAATGTCTTTTTTAGAAAAATAATTTAGATTAAGAAAAAATAATACAATAAAATATTTACATTTTTAACCTAGATTTAATTTTTCCATAAGTATAAAAAGTTATGAGATTTAATTATTTTACTGCTGTTTTCATTCATCCAACAAAATAAATAAAATATCCATGTTTTCTTATTTTTATTCATCTGAACAACTTATTATTTTATTTTATCTGTATTCAATTTATATCTGTCCTTTTTTTATTGTTACATCTGTCTTTTTTATTTTATCTTGATTTTTATTTTACTCCTCATCTACACATATGGTAAATAACATAAACAATATACAAACATGTTGTGGTATATGAAAAATATTTATTGAGAAATGCTAATCTCTTAATAAGTTTGCACGTTCAGGAGTTTGTCACTAATTATCAACTTGAGCATACAATGGACAAAAAAGAAGCACATGTGAAGTAATATGATTGGAGTTTATTTTTTATAAATTAAATGTTTTATTTAAATTTTTGATAAATAGTCATTTTTGTCTTTGAATATGTAAATTGCGAACAATTTATCTCCACAAGATGAAAATTCAAATTTTAATATCCGAAAGTGAAAAAAATGCGACAAATTCATCCATCTTTTAACTTTCGTCCATTACCGTGAATAAAAGAGTTTACATGACATATTCAGTGATGAATTTGTCAGCGTTCTACACATTTAGGGACAAAAGTGATTATTTATCCAAAATATAATTTAATTTTCGTCTTCCTTTTATTTTTTAATCGTTGAAAGCATAATATTACATTAAACACTTAAAAAATAGAAAAGCAAACATAAGTTAGAACAAATATAATAATAAACATAATATCGATTAATAAGCATAATTGATCAATAAACATAATCTATCTATTGCTCTAAAATTTTTAATATGACATTACCTTACCAAAATTATGAGACTTAAACAAAAATACGTGACCATTAAGTTATTCCTTACAAAAAAATGAGATCTAACTTGATTTTGTGACTACCTAATGTTGTCATAATAAAAATTTCAGATCAACGGACAAATTATATTTATTAATCAATATTATATTTATTCTTACATTTGTTCTAACTTATGTTTGTTTTCCTATTTTTTTAAGTACTTATCATAATGTTATGCTTGTAACGATTAAAAAGAGAAAAGATGAAAATTAAATCGTATTTTAGGTAAATAGTCATTTTCGTCTCTGAATATGTAGAACATCTACAAATTTGTCCCTAAATGTGTTACGTATGCTCTTTCATTAATGGTAACAGACCGAAGTTAACGAATAAATAATTTTTTGCACTTTTTTCACTTTCGTAGACTAAAATTTAAAATTTCATCTTTTAGGGATGAATTTGTCAGGGCTCTATACATTTAGAGATGAAAAATGACTATTTGCACTTAAACTTTTTACCTTTAGGGAGGATGTTAGCATATTCTCCAAGCGCCCATGATAGTATGAAGAACGACCTTCACATTCCATTCAATGGTCACCTTGTTCTCACAAGAGGTAAGCATAGTTCCAATTGCTATAACAATATCATTTGGTTGACCCATACTTGTTTGCAAGGTCTCAATAATTCATGTTTTTTTTCAATAACAAACAACACAACCTCTACAAGGTTTCTCTTCTAAACGAAATACAATGGAATCCTAAAAAAATCATGTCTTCAATATCATTTGATTTTGTCTAAACTACTCATTTTTAAGAATAAATTACACTAATCACTTCAGATTTTTTGAGAAATTACAATAACCTCTCTTATAGGGAATGTTATTGTGATATATAAAGAAGTGTCACTATAATATTTTCAAATATTAAGAGAATGCTAGTGTACAAATAAGGAGGATGTTAATGTAATGTTTTGAATATAAAAGAGAATTAGTGTAGGAATAGAAAAATAATAGTGTCAGTGTGTAATTTTTTCTTAAAAAAACTTTAGGACGTGAGTATAATTTGCTTTTTTACAAAAAAATGATATTCACATTATTCGCAAATATAGAGTTTCATTTAAAATTCATAACATTTTTTGTATTCAATTTATGAATGCTTATATCTTTGAGTTTCATTTAGATTATTAGAACTTTTTTCGAGGCCTAGTATTGTTGTTGGCTTCGTGTTTTATTATTTGTAATTTGGATTTTGACCCATGAATAGTTACAGTGCTTAAGATTTCTAAACTTACATATTTACTTGTAATTTGAGTGCAATTATATAAGTGTGTGAGAGATATATAGTGAATAGCTGGACGTAGCCCATCTTTGGTGAACTAGAGTAAATTCTATGTGTTGTTTTCTTCTTTTCCTTTCTCTCTTTCTTCTATCTCAATGTTGTGTGATTGCTTAGTTCCCAACACAAATCACTTTCATATATATATATAATATGATAATTATTACACCAAAATAAGAATTACCACTTTCATAACAATGCCTCTTATTAAAATTGTAACTATGAAATCAGTTCTTATCAATATTTCATGTATTTTTTTAAAAAACAAAAATAAAAATTACATATTCCTATCCCATTGTTCGAAGGCTTCACGTTATGCATAGATAAATGGTAGAGATATTGTACACAGTCTTATCATATGCAAAGAGACTATTTCTGGATTCAAACTCATGATCAACAAGTTACCAAGACACAACTTTACCACTACGTCAAGACTCACCATCATTCCATGTATTTTTTATTAGAGACAATTTTGATCATGAATTTAACATACCTGCATACCTAAAGTTATACTCAAAATTACTAGTTAAGTTGAAAAAACGTCATGAGTATTTTTATCTTTACATACTAACGTTCTCATCTTTGCATCCTTGTAAGTTCTAAACAGAGTATTCTCACCTTGTTAATGTAATACTAACCTGTAAAATGAGAATACTACCTACATATACTTGAATTATTTTAATTAAATTCATGAATTATTTATCTTTTTTGAATAGTATCCTTTTCTTTTTTCAATTGAGCCTTGAACTAGAACTTGAATTTGTTTTTCAGTCACTTTAATCATTTCTAAAGTGATTGCATGACATAGTTTCATAAATCAAAATAAATCATGAAACACTCTATTCCTCTTATAATATTTAAACCACGATCTTAAAGTAAAGTTGATGATTGTATTTATAACTTTTTTTTCTTTTAACCTATCTATTTTTTTTGGCACATAACTTATTTATCTACTAATTTTTGTATATTTCATTTTTTTAAATGAAATTGTCACGAGCTCTTTTTTTTTTTTTTTATGAAAAATTAATACTTTGGTCCTACAGTTACGTTTATTTATTTATTTACTTTTTCCCTTTACTTTTTTATTTTTATTTAGTCGTTTAATTTGTACCATCTAATATTTATATGCTTTATATAAACTCTGTTACACGAATATTTGTTAAAAAGTTTAAAAATAAAAAAGTCTGTATATGTGAAAGGGGCAAGATGAGAGCAAGTAGGATCCTATATGAGCTGTGTGATTCTGTATATGTACAACGGAAACTATTTCACTCAATATTATACAAGAATTATTGGGTTTATATGATATTCTAAGAAAAAATTGGAGATATGAGCCTTCTCCGAGTTCATAGCACTAGATAGATTTCGAACCAATTCCCTCCAACTAACTGTAACGTTATCTTCGGGTAGGGATATGGTTTCAGTCCCGAAACCAGCATTACAATCTCAGTCCTGATATGGTGAGGAAAAAGCAACAATGATACCTTTCAAACTGAAGGTGGGCTCATGTGACTGTCTGCATGGGTTGAACGGAAGTCATCAGGTGGACTAATCGGTAGAATTTCAATAGAGCACAGGGCTGTTTAGATAGGGACTTGACTATGTTGAATGTGATGAACAATGTATAGTCCTAGTAATGGGCACTGCTTCCAAAAGTTGAGGAGAGAGGGACTGATCCAGGCATCTGTTGGGGGGAT
>PYAF01003410.1:1209412-1262881 GCA_007407185.1 Glycine tomentella | reverse complement strand
GTGGGCTCATGTGACTGTCTGCATGGGTTGAACGGAAGTCATCAGGTGGACTAATCGGTAGAATTTCAATAGAGCACAGGGCTGTTTAGATAGGGACTTGACTATGTTGAATGTGATGAACAATGTATAGTCCTAGTAATGGGCACTGCTTCCAAAAGTTGAGGAGAGAGGGACTGATCCAGGCATCTGTTGGGGGGATAGGTCAACACTACGGGCATCAACATGGGGTGAATATGGCTTTGCCACTTTATTTTTCCGACCTCCCTGAAATAACAACACAAAATAGTTTCATGCAGAAGTAAGAACTCTGTAAACATCGGGAACAAATATATGATGCATAAGCATGTTTTGTTTGGAGTCACGATACTTTTCCAGTGTCAGTTTTTTTTTTTTAATCCATAGGAATCGGATACAGGTACCAGGGGTTTTACGACAATTCACGCACCCTGTTCAACCAAATGAGTTAAACCCCCTAGGTACCTTTTAGTTGCGAGAGGAACTAAAAATATACAAATGAGTGTTTAAGGAAATACATGAAATAAAAACATACCTTTGATACTCCCGGACCATAAGTGTTCAATGCATGCTCAATTGAAGAGTAAATTTTAAGAGCTTGATGGGTTTCAGGGATGCATTTTATAATGCGATGATTTTCTTTCATATCCATTGACCTAGATTGCAAATATAAAATGAGCTGTGATGGGGGAGCTTTTGGCTTGTCTTTTTTGCCGTGAGTCAGTTCCATTGTACCAAGATCATCCCACAGAATATCCCACATTACTGAACATGGATCCCTTGCAGGGCTGAACTTTCTCTGAGCAATAATATTGGATGGTTGCTGACAATGACAAAGATTGATAAGTAAGTTGACTCAAGAAAATGGGTTTTATTCATTGTTTTCAATCATGAATACATACTTGCAATAGTATGACTCTTGTATGTGTGACCACGAGGATTTTCCCTTTTGGAAGCATGAAGTGATCTTCATAAGCATCTGATAAGGCAAACTTCCCGCGAACTTTGAACAGATCAACCTGACCAAAAAATGAACCTGATTCTGCCAACTGCAGTATGACCTTCATGACAGAAGTATGGCAATGGTTTAGAAATTGAGCACCCAAAAGAAAGTAGGTCAGAACACATACAATAACCAAGAGTAAGAAAAAGAAATTAGGAAAGTTTCGTTGATTGGACATTTTGGTAATGCAGTATGACCAGTAAATTACAAAGCAAAATATTTTCATAACAATGGCCATCCACATAATTGAAGTTCACTCTCACTATCTGCTGATTGCCGGATATCTTCAGGAAATACAGCACTAACAATTCAAGGATAACAGCTATTGAAGCTCAAAATTGGTAATATTAACAACTGAGTTGTTACTAAGTTTATAGTGAATAAATAGAATTTAGTTGAATGAGGAGTGAACATTATGTTAGTTAGCTGAAGGTGATAGTTAAACAAGAAATACAAGGGTATAGAGCACATAAGTATGACATTATAGTTATTCTCTAATGTCAGAAATGGTCAGTAAATAAATTAAAGACGAATTGAACCCTAAAACTATTTAATAAACAAAAGTACTACTCCAAAGCAGTATCCTCAATCTATAAACACAATATCTGTCAAAAAGATGTGCATTTTAAAATTAAATTGTTTACAGTTCAAACATTTGTTTCTCCAAAGTGAACAGAAGGCAATATCTCTTCTTTAATCTTCCCAAACATGGGTCTAAATTAACAACTCTCCCTAGAATTTCAATAACAATTAGCTTTCTTTGTTTCAAACATATCATTTGCGATATTTTATAATTTAAAGCTTAATTGTGAAAATAACAAATGAACTTTAGATCTGCAATAGCAAGTTGAACCTATGGTACCTGTCCTTGAGCTTTGTACTCATCATATAGTTTTAGCAAATTATCACCACCTATAACACGAGGCAGTCTCCTCCTGAGAAGTTGTTCATCAGATGTTATAGCAGATGCAATTTTCATTCTCATAGCATTAGCACCTTCGGTTGTTTTTGACAGAAGATCCAAAACTCCACTCACTGGTTGTGCAGCGGCACCAATAATTCCCTTCCCAACACCCTGAACAAAACCCTCAACACCAGAAGATTTTGCTCCTTCAAGAGGCTTTGTTAAAATGCCAGTCACCCCTCTGAATAAACCTTTAGCTAATGCTCCACCTCCCTCTCTTATAACATCACCCAAATCCTCCACACCTTTGTTTTCCTGTCACACAAAGTTACATTAAATAGAGGTTTATTAGCATCCTATCAAACCACTGCACATTATCTGAGTTTTATAAAACTGAAAAACTAAGAATGACAAAAAAAAGAGAGAAAGTGCAAGTTAAGAGAAGCAACACCATAATCCTGGGCTGTTGCCTAATAGCATAAACTTTTAGGTTCAGTGGTTGGAGCTCATTCTTAATATATATTTGGGACTATCTAGTGAGAGCAAATCTCATTTTAAGATAAATGTGGGTCATGCAATCATAACTTGTGCACTTATCTTTCAATCTTAAGCATTCAAATATAATTTAATGGTTTATACTTATTGTTCTTATTTCCAACATAACAATAATTTAATGGTTACACTCTGGCTGTGTGTGTGCGTGCATTTCTAAAATTTGGGATGCAAGATCAACATGATAATCACTTATCATTAGGGGTGGTCAATGGGTGGAATAGAAGTGTTAAATTTCTAAGTCAGTCCACCCATCCCATTATCCACACCATATGAGTCAATCATACGTTAAATTGAATGAGTGAGAGTGGTGTTGGCCATGGTAGATGGATTTAGCTTTTATGATTTTTTTTTTTATAAATTTTGGACAGATTCAATGAGCATTCATTATTGTTAACTTTTATTTTCTACAAGAAGCTATTGGATGTTGCAAGTGTTTCAAATCTCAAGGTATCAATGAATTCTAAACCTGCATAAAACTCTTGCAGTCAGTTATTCTGTTTTTCAAGGGGTTTCATGATATTGGATCATAGTAATTAAAACATATATGTTATGCATGGATAATTGAGTTTATTTTAGTATCAGGTAAACAATCATGTGATAGCACCATCTATGTAAAGTGCATGTTCATAGAGTTTCTAGTCTAGGAAAATAGAGAGAGAGAGAGGGTGAGAGAGAGAGAGAGAGAGAGAGAGAGAGAGAGAGAGAGAGAGAGAGAGAGAGGAGAAATGAAGAAGTAGAATATTATTCATTAACCCAAGTGATTCAGATTTACAAAGAGTATATATAGACAATTACGTTAGAGAGCCTAACAGAAACTGTCTAACTAACTTCTAACTACTAACAACTAAGTAGCTCCTACTAGAAGCTAGAGGAATCTGCAGTTGAATAACTGCAGCTCCTTATGTTACTTTAATACATGTTAAAATACTAGCCAGATAGCAGTTAACATGCTTATTTAAAGATTAATATTCTAGGGACATGTCTATCAAATTTAAAGCATGAGAATCAAGGAAAATATTGCACAGAAGAACATCCAATACAAACCTGTCTCTGTCGACTTTGAATAAATTTTTTATCCATAGACAATGCAGCTACACCTTTACTCATGTGTCCAAGTGCGCTACTTGCATTGCCTAATATATCGACTCCTGAGAGAAGCTGAAGTGGTTGGCCTAGAAGATCCTTTCGGACATTTGAGATAGCCATGGTAATCATAGAACTCTTCCTCATGCATACATTCTCATTAAACCTCTGGTTTATCCTGACCTGGTCAATAAGTACACGTTCATTGTTAACAATATTTCACCATATTCCCCAAATCCTACAAATGAGTAACGTTATTCTCTTGACGAAATTTAATCACGTTGTAAAACCTACACAATGTACTCCTAGTTTGAAACAAATGAGAAATAAGGTAGATTACTTGCATTCAGCAAGAAACTACAAGGGATTTTAAAACTGGTTCATCAGGTAAGGTAACTTACAGAAAGAAATTAAAATACTTACAGGCATATTTTCTGTGTTACCCAATGCAGTCATTAAGGATGCCCAGAACCCAAGCACACCCCTAGGTCTTTGACTTGGTGACATAGCCATAGACACTCTGAATCGAACTTCCGAAATATTAAGGACACTGTAATTCAATGTAATGTCATATGCAGTTTCAAGCAAACCCTACAAAGATAATCACACATTTCCAAGAGTCTTACATACCCAATTTGAATTATTGGATCAACTGATGCAGCAGTTGTTTTAGAATCATACAGCCTACTGAGCTTCACCTGCTGGATCATTTCATGAAGGCGCCAAATAATAGGTTCATGAATGTTTATCAGAAAGGCAGAAGAACTTTCTGGCCCCTGCTTGCCAGAAACCAATCATAAAATAAATCAGTCTCTCATAATCTATAAAACAAGTTAAACATCGACATTTTTTTTTTCATGAATAGTAATTATAACATGGTGATGCTCACATGTAGACCAATATATGGATAGACACAAAGATCCAATGATCCATTTGATTGCATTGTAATGGAGCATTTCAGGATATAGTCAGTTTCTGATACAGCTCTCTGTGGCCTAAAGAGAACTGGCATTGGAGTTAGTGGCAGTTGGTTGTCCACTTGTAGCCCACACATTCTGATTTTGAATCTGGAATAAGATTGAAATTTTAGTTTCAAAATCAAATGATGGTACATAACTGGATGACTAAACAGAAATAAATCTTGTATAGTTACTTTAAATCTTTAAGGCAAGTGATCAAGTTGTATTGGTTGACTAGATACTGAGATCTGAACAGTATTTTTACCAAGAAACTTGAGAAATAACTTATGGAAGATAGATAATCATCAGTTGAATATGCCAAAACAAGTTCTAGCCACATTCAAAGATAGATCTCTTGCAAATCTTACCGACTAATTCCAGAGCCCAAACCAGTTGAATATGCCAAAACAAGATTCTGAACAGAGAGATACAAAATTTCCTCAGGTGTATGGTCAATAATAGATATCCCAAGCTCAGCAAGATCAAAATTGATGTGGAATTCACAATCTGTAATTGATGTCAGTTGTTGCTTTTGAGAATCATTCGTTGATGATAAATGTCTTCTTGGAACTCCAGTAGGTTCATTTTCAGGCATCCAATCACTGATCTTAACAACATTGGTTTTTTCTTCCTTTACAATAATAACACGCAAGGCTCTGGTTGGTCCATCATTTACATGGACGGGTTGGTGATCAAAAATTTCATCAATATCAAACTTGAGTGATTTCATTGGGTCAGTTCCATCTACCAAGAGTTCCAATAAGCGTCTTCTACCAAGATCTTCCCACAGAAATGAAGCAGCAGAATTTGGAACAAGTAGCTGCCAGGAATCACGGATACCATCAACTTGACGAAAGTGAATGGGCAAGAACATGGAGCGATTTTCAATCCTGTAAACATAAATGTAATTAAAACACGTGCAATGATATTGGAATTTCCAACATAATACATTAAACTCTTGCATAAATTGACTCAAGCCAAGGAAAATAATTGCTATAATATTTCAAATAACATAGAGGGATACAGGTGAATTCCTATATTTCCCTTCCTCAATGTTGAAAAACAAATGGCTCATAGGGGAGAAACTAAGAAAACAAAACCTGTAAGGACTTGACAGTGAATCTGGACGGAAAACAACTTCAAAACGTGATTTCTTGGCACCACTTCTTACTGCTACCCTTATTTGCATTGGTTCATCTCCAACATCTTTTTTCAAGCTAACACGCATTACACCTTCATAGCTCACACTAAATGGTGTACTCCATTTGTAGCCATCAATACGCAACTGAATGAATATAGATCCTTTATGAGTTACAGAAAACTATCCAAACATGTAAGTTGGACAAGAAAATTAATAAAACACACCTTCAGAAGTTCAACTTTGGCTGATAACTGCCAAGCAAAAGGCTTTGGAGAATCCGTGGGATGAATCCATACAGCTGACTGAGTATCACATTGCTGCAGGCAGAGACTACATCCAAATCTATTAATGAACAATGTGTGCGGCTGGAAATGAACCACCTGGACATTAAATAGCTTAATAGTTAATTATATTGGGATGATATGGAGTTGGTCTTGAACCACATGATAGACAATTGCCATTAATAATAGGTATCACCAGAAGAACAAAAGAAGATAAGTGAATTATTTGGTTTATAATTTACTGAAAGCAAGTAACACTATAGACTATAGCACAACCTTTGTTCTGTCTGAAGTCATGTTCAACAATGCCGAAAGCTTGTAGTAAGATCCATCAGAATTGAAAGCCTTGACATCAATACGTTCCTGCAAGAATTTCAATGAACATTATATACCATGATGGAACAAAACTAGGGGAATGCTTATGCATTGCCACAAAGATAGAGCAGGGTTTGTCATTTTATCAAAAAGCACCTTTTTTTCCAGTTCAAGCAGAGAAATCCCAGAGCTGTAAACTTCAGAAGACTGAATAGAAACAGAAATGCCCAGCCTAGGTGATAAATATGTATCTTTAGGAGATTGAAACATTGAAACTCCACTACGACCAGCATAATCTTGTGGAGAAAGCATGCTCGGAAATGGACTGTTGTTTTCAATTACTTCAAGTACTTGCAGGCTTCTCCTTGAATTAGAATGCCTTCTATCCAATGAGCTTATGGGGTTTTTCAAGGCAGTCTTGGCAGACTTAACTGCCCTAGAGAGTAGGACAGAATCCATCTCTACATTTTCTAAAGGTTCCACTTCCACCACACGGTATGCCAAAGATAAAGAAGAATCGTCGACAATCCAGTAAGGGACAAAAAGTCTTAATGTTTTTGGGGCAGCACTTGTCCCGCCCATATCATGTTCAATGCTCACACGTAATTTCCTGCAAGATGATAATGAAGATTATCAATGCTACAATAAAGATTATGCTAATTAAATGAAAGGAAGATTATGTTAAAAAGAATAGGTATAGTTCTGCACCATTAGACTTAAAATTAGCATATGTACAAATATACCTTTCCCACATTCGTCTTTCTGCCAAACAAACATGTACATAATATAAACTAGAACATTCATTTCATAGAGACATTACATTTAAAGCTTCTTAACCAAGCTCTTTGATCACCAACCTCCAGAACTAGTTCTAATAGAAAAATATGAATACATAAGAAAAAATAATAAAAAATACAGAGACATTGACATGCTGGAGGACAAACAAAAAATCCTCAAACAGAATAAATACTTCACCTACAAGAACAATATTAGAAAAATATTATGTAACAGAATTTAATACATCAGAAATGCAACAAGTCACTTAAAAGAAAGAGAGATTTTTTAAAAAGAGAGATTACAAACCTTTTACTTTGCCGGTGAATCATCCAGAAAGATGAGACATGGTTCGAGAAAGAAGGATCCAGTACAATAATCGGGTCCTGTGCAGATGAATCAAGTAAAGAAGATGATTGTGCATCAACTAGATTGCAAAACACAAACAATTTAAGACAATTTCTCAACTATAAAATAAAATGTGCAGAGCTACATTAGTTATCACCTTTTCCATAACCCAGCCACCCTGCACAAACAAAGTAAGATATAAGGGTTTCTGAATATCAGCTGAATAGATATGTACACTCTGACGAGAAGATATGACACCATGATGCCGCTCAATGCAATTTCCTTCCTTTGTTTTCTCTGAGATTGAAAATTCAGCAGGACACGGAAGTCGGTTCTCCAATTTCAAAGGAGAGTTAATAGATATTCTCCAATCATATACAGGTACATTTAGTTCAGTATTGAGAACTGAGGCATCTGTACACACACTAAACCACAACTGTTTACTTCCACTACTAGGATTACAGCACACAAGTATATCTTTTTTCTCAAGCTCATTAAGCTTCAACGAGCAAGTGGGTGTCACAGAAGTCAGTCTAGTAGAACCTGGATCTAATAGTTGGTCTTTGCTATATATATAACTTGAACCAACAGCAATAGCACACCCCCATGAGTATGAGGGCTGAGAATTATCAAATTTAGGTCGAACTTGCAAACATTGGTCAGAATTCTTTGATGAACTTCTCCATGATAAAACAGCAGAAGCTCCAGGTTGCACAGTACTTGCTCCACCCTGCAAGCATTCTGTACCTTGCTCAGAAAAAGATTGTCTTGTACGAATCCATCGCCTACGACGCACAACATCAGAGGCTGATTTGGTTGAAAAATGTGAAGAAATAGGAGGCCATCTTAGGCTTTTAGTATCAGGTCCATATGCCCAGCCTTCCTTGTCAACATATTGAGACTTATCTATGGACCAACCCGAAGCCCATTTCCACCCAGGAGGAAGTGGAGGCTCAAAGAAATCCTTCAAAATGGTACAAGTGAATGAGGAAAACAATCATAATGATGGAATCTTAAGAGAGTTAACAAGTGATAAAACAGAAAATTTATAAATATACCAACCTTAGATGAGTATGAGAAGTCCCTTGTGCTCCAATGTCCAGGATTATCATTGTGCACAGTTGGCCAATTGTTACCCCAACCAGATGATGGATGATAATACTGATTTTGAAAGACTTCTACTGTTACAGTGTTAGAACTGTTTACTCCAAGCGAGGAATCACAACCATGAGATGCATGACAAGTCAAAATATTCAAAATAACATCTGAATCATTCACTACTGTAACAAGACCCCTGAAAATTACATGCTTCTTTCCATTTTTCATCACAACTTCCATACCGATATACTCATTCTGCAATGATATTGGAGCCACTGATAGTGGAAGCAACGATCGAATACTCTCCCAGTCACTCTCTGGGCCAAGCCCCACCCAAAAACCCATGTCTCTATCACCAATGTTCTCACTTTCCATATCATTCTGAAGGTTAGCAATTTTGTTTCTTTCAAAATAAGAGGTTGAAGCAAAGAGGCATCCATCATGCATGGCTTCAACATTTTGCTGAACCTGTAAAAGTGAAAGAGGTAAAAAATAAAAAAAATTCTAGACATTTAATAATTCATTAAATAGACAAAAAAACTACATACCCCATTGCCCAGAGGCTCCTCGCTATGCGAAGGTAAGGGGGAGGGATATTGTATGCAGCCTTACTCTTGCATATGCAAAGAGGCTGTTTTTGGATTCAAACCCATGACCAACAAGTCACCAAGGCACAACTTTACCGTTGTGCCAGAGCTCACCCTTCATTAAAAATGATTATAATATAGCAACTGACCATTCTATTAAGTGGATATGATCTAATACTCTGAACATCATTTGGTTGATGAAACATTCTCACGGAAGCAATCTTCTTTAGAATGTTTGCACCATGTCCGACAGAAAAAGAAAGTGCAGCCACAACTTCCCCTGCACAATGAATACATAAGTTCTGAGGAAAAAGCAGCTGACAACAACAACAAAACCTTATCCCACTAGGTGAGGTCGACTACATAGATGATAGATCACACGACGTCATTCAGCATGGTTAAAAACCAAAGTTTCAGAAATATTATTAAGCAGCTGCATTGGAAGAGAAAATATATAACTCCAATATGGAAACAACAAATGACAACTAATGGTAGGAAGAAAATATACTACATTGGAAAGTTTGATGTAACTGATTAAATTACTCTGATGGACTGAATCAATAGCATTAAATTTTGTATAAACAAAGTCTCACTAAACAGGACATCAAGTCATCAAAGAATTACCTTTTCCAGCTTTTGCAGCGAGATTTGTAACCTCTATTTCCAACTTAGCAGGGGCCTGTAATGAAATTATTAACAGTTAATGAAGTGAACTTCTAAGTATTTTAAATTGATTTGGGGGGGGGGGGGGGGGGGACCTTTATAAACAAAAAATTCAAAAACATGATAAAAAAGGGAAGGCTGTACTAGAGCTTGTGCTAATACTAAAGCAGGTCTAAATTATAGTATTAAATATGCACACAATCTTACAAGCAAGAGTAAATAAAAAAGAGAAACCCCAGATGGATGTAAAATGACCATGAACATATATGAAGTGATGCCTTAGAAAAATGACATTTTAAGTAATGCCATTATTTTCTGGAAGGCCAAAGTTTCAGCTCAAGATCTTCCTTAAAAAAATTCACTTAATGTGCATATAGGAATACAAACTTATGCAAAAGTATAAAACTAATCAATTAACGATGCAATACCTTCCGGGGAACTTCAAATATGAAAAGTTCATTCCACTTTACTGTGCCTTCAACCTGATCTTTGATTCTTGATACAACAGGCTTCACACACTTTGTTCTTGCACTCTGGGGAAAAAGCTTTTGCTGTTCTGATGCTTGGCTATCAACAACAAGACGCAAAGCACAGAAGAAGTTATGGCTGTTACCATCATTAATAATAGGTAAGCCCTACAAAATATGAAATGAATTGTTTCAATGTTTTGGGTAGGAAGGAAAATCAGTCAATTGGAATTATGTATAAGCCATTTCAACATATTATAACCTTGGCTTCAAGTATCTGCACAGCAACATAATAACGTGCTTCCCTAGATTCATTTGCAACATTTAACCTATTTGAAAACCTTGGAGGTGGAATCCAGACAGAAACACAATCGCCATGCTGTAGCTTGTCAACTGTATCTACATCATGCTCTACTTTTTTGACAAAAATATCACAGCCAAGTTTATTTTCAACTACCACAGTCTGCAAGTCATCCTCATCTAGTGCAGAAAAAGTTGTATTTTCGCCTTTGCCTTGTTGACCACCAGCCTCCTGCAAACCCAAACAGTAAGGCTTTTAAAATTTGCGGGGTTTAAAGGATAAATGAATAAAGGATTCAGAATTTGACCGCATTTAGCTTCAATGCTTTCTGTTCAAGATCTAACTGTTGTCTCCACGAAAGAATGCTTCCCACAAAGGATTCAAGATTTGCTGCACTGACATTTACATTCAAGATACTGGTAGCAGAAATTCGAATTCTCTTCCCAAGTCCTGATGGTGAATTGGTGTCAAAAGTTTCGAACCTAAACAAGTTAGAAAGTAAACATCTAGTTAATGGCATATTCTCAACAGGACTGGCTCATGTCTAAAATCACAAGATACAGAACCATCAGTATCAGTTTGTAATTAAAATATTGTACCAAAAAAGTAAATAACAAATTGATTACTTGAATATTCCATCGAATGGTTCCACAAGTGGTTCCCATGCTTCTAAATGTGCATTGAAGGTTGATGCAACAATTGAAGCAATCAGTACTGCGTTCATCCCATCTAGTCCCCCATGGGTTGCAAGCTTAACATTTGTAATTGTAGTGTCAAACAGGGGTCTCATCTGAAAGGGTAGTTGAAAATTCAGCATTGAAATTGAACAATGAGTACTCCTATTTATTTATTTTAAATATTGTTGCTCAAAAACTTAGAGAAGAATGGCAACTATTTTCATATTTCATATTAGGTATAGGAAAATACCATTCCGCATAAGCTGTCCAAAATCGTCAGGGAAAAGTATCGCAGTTTTAGCTCAGCATTTATGTTTTCCCGAGTCTTGGGCTTCACCGAATCACCGATTATGTATGCCAATCGGCTTGATGGCTTTTTAAGGTCAGAACGAGCCAGAAATGTGCAAGCCTGCACACATAAAGGATGATAAGTAAAGATTTGTTTTTTCATTTGTGTGTGTGTGTGTGGGGGGGGGGGGGGGGGGAGGAGTTGAAAATATGTCAAAAACTCAATATGACCATAAGCTCCTGTCCACTTTAACAATTTTTTCACTTTTAAATTTCCAAAATGCCGGTTTCCATTTTGTTTTCTATTTTCAATAGAAAACAGAAAACATTTTCTTAAACCAAATAGGCCATTAGGCCCTAAGCTTCTTCCATAGCACGTGGATCAAATTAACATGTACCTAGCTACAAGCAAAACAAAGAAACTTCTGTATGTCACACATAACTAGAATCCATTAATAAAATTTATTATTTTATAGAGTGAGCCAAGTGAATGGGAAGTCATGTTTAACCTGGTTTTCTACTTTCCATATGCTCCAACATAGAGGAGACTTTGAACTTGATGATCTCGAAAGAGGCACTTCATGAATGTTTGCTTGGCTAACAAGATCCATCCTTGGACAGCAAAACAGATCCACACGTGGAGCTTCATCTGTTCTGGAGACAACACATCCTAGAGAAACATAACCAGGAGGGGCTATAGGATACCAGAAGAAAACTTCATCAAACCCTTTCCCCACAATATGGGAAACTTTGGTAAATTGAACAGGTTTTGAAGAGATATCAGGACTGTCATTCTTGAAGATTATTCCTAGTGCGGGAGGTTCTAGGCTGCGGACATGAGAAGAGAAAAAATATTAGTCCCAACAAAAACATTGAAAAAACACCAACAAGTCAACAGGTCTAACCCTTCAGTGATGCAATCACCCAAGACAGCATAACCATGACGTGCGATTGGTCGCCAAATGGAGACTGGACGACGGAGTTCACTGCCTTTGTCCCACCATATCCTTTCAAAATTCGGTGTAGACATATAGCAGCTAGTTGCTTTTGAAATGGACTTGAGAATATCCCATCCAGATGTATTCACACTTTTGCTTGTCTGCTGATTGTTATTGTCATGATCAGAAGGATAATCCGATACTGGACCTAACAGGGGAGCTCGATTTGAATTCCAGACAAGCAGATGATTTAAGTCATAACATCTATCTTTGAGAGGACAACCAGTGGAAGAATGTGCAAAAAATGAGCCGATAGCATTATCAAGGCGCCATATGCTAAAGCCAGAGGTAAAGTGATTATTTAATGGGATATTAAATAAGCAGTCTGTATACTTTGCTGACGTTACCAGATCAGAACGTAAGCAATGAACAACATGATTTGGGGGTGGCTGGTTCCCAACATGCGCAACACAGCCTAGTGCTGTGTACCCTGGGGGTGCAATGGGCATCCAAAGAGAACAATCATTGCCATCAATAGAATGGTCTTCACTTCCACTGTGCTCTTGAATATTGAGGAATGACCCAATACGATGGAAATCAACTGGCTTCCTTACGCGGCCATATGTGTTACTTACTGCCATTACTGCCTGTGAAGGAGGAATTGACCTGAAAAGACATGGAAATATAGAATGAACATAGTAAGGTATCTAGGTAACTTTGAACGCATCATATCATAAAATACTCAAAATCTACAGCAAATTCACTGGCAAAATAAGTAATATAGAATGCAGAATGCAGATGGAACATCTATATTATCTGTTGTGTTCCAAAGTGGTTTTTGGTAAATTCAGATTAATCTAATTATGAGTTAACTTGCAACAGATACATAAGTTCAGAATCTCTCTCCTCTTTCTTACTCTTTCTCTCATTCTAAGTTTTCCTTCATGATTAGGTAGCAATTTTAATTGGAGATTACCAACATTTAAACACAAGACAACTTAAATATATTTGGTATTTTTTAATACTAATACCGACATGTAAGAGAAGTGATGGGATGATTTGATTGGAATTATACCATTGAAATCACAATACTCAATTACTAAAGAGAACTTTCTCAACTATGCAGACAATTTTTTTGAATTTGTTACAAAAGAAAGAGATACAACACTACAAAAAAAGGTGTAACACTCCGAACGAATCACACCAAAATGAGAGGGATCCAAAGGTTGTTGTATGGGACTGTACAGTTATGGATGACTTAAAGGAATTAATTGGTATTACCTATACCAACAAGATGCACCTACTTTTCTGTAGCCTATCACCTAAGAATTTCACAGTTAAGTGTGCTTGACTTGGAGTAGTTATAGGATGAGTGACCTTTTTGGGAAATTTCCTAGAAAACGTGTTAGAAAGGACAAAGCACGCTAAAAAAACCGTGTTGGTATGTGGGGACAGTCAATGATCTTGAGAACAATCAAGCGATATCAGAGTTGGTTGTCAAGGTCTCGAAAAGGACTACCTACAGAGGGTTCTGATTAGTGGAGGATTCTAACCAAGAAGGATGTTGAGTGAAGCGTCACCATGTAAAGTGACGTAGGGTGAGAGCCGCTAAGAAGTCGACAATCAGGGGTGTTACAAATGGTATCAAAGTAGACCTCCCTCCTAGTACAGTTGTTCGAGGACAAACCAGGAGAAAGTTGGTGGGCATGTAACATCTAGAATGAATCACACTAGAATGAGAGGGATCCAGAGGTTGTGCAGGTACGAGACTATACAGTTGAGGGTGACTCAAAGGAATTAATTAATACTACCTATACCAACAAGATGCATCTACTTTTAGGTAGCCTATCACGAAAGAATTTCACAGTTAAGCGTGCTTAACTTGAAGTAATTATGGGATGGGTGGCCTTCTAAGAAATTTTCCGGAAAGCGTGTGAGTAAGGACAAAGCACGCTACCCTGAAGGAATCACACTAGAATGAGAGGGATCCAGAGGTTGTGCAGGCATGAGATTGTACAGTTGATGATGACTCAAATGAATTAATTAGTACTACCTATACCAACAAGATGCATCTACTTTTTGGTAGTCTATCACTAAAGAATTTCACGTGCTTAACTTGGAGTAGTTGTGAGATGGGTAACCTTCTAGAAAATTTTCCAAAACGCGTGTAAGTGAGGATAAAACATGCTGAAAAGTCTCATGTTAATATGTGGGAACAGTCAATGATCTTGAGAGTAGTCGAGCGGTGTCAGAGTTGATTGTCGAGGTATCGGAATGGACTACCTAAGGAGAGTTCTGACTGATGGAGGGTTCTGATCAACTAGGATGTTGAGTGAAGGTCACCGTGTGAAGTGTCAAAACGTGAGAGTCGCCGAGAAGTCGACAATCAGGGGCATTGCAAAAGGACAATCTCAAAGGATATTTCATGGCATTTTCCTGCTCTGATTTCGATGTTTGAACTAGTTGAATACTCTTAAAGAAGATTTCATTGTGAATGATCAAGTAAGTAAATTCCAGAAGAATAGAATGCAAAAAGTAAGGTACATATGAAGAAAGAAAAGAATATACCTTGATGTCACACAATCTCCTAATATAACATAATTTGCAGGAGCTCGAGGTCTCCAAAAAGTAACATTGATGTTGTGACCAGTTTCTGCAAAAATAGTTCATTTTAAGAACCTGGTCTTTAAGTTACGTATGGTACACAATGTACATCAGTCAAGTTGATAAATTGATTCAATAAAAAAAGAAATTGTAATCAGGCAATTCACAATTAGGAATAAACCTTTCTTAGACACCCAAATTCGGTCATAGTTGGTGCACTGAACCAGAGGAATTGCATTTCCAAAACTTAATGCAGCAGAGGCCTGACTTTGCAGATTCAGCATAAGAGACAGAGCACTAAGTGAAAGATGTATACAGATGTCCGTTGATAGCAGAGATATATTTGTTTTGTCTTTCACAGAAGTATATCCCCCTGATATATCCACTGGATCTAGAATGATAAGACCAGAACCAGCCTCAACAGAAAAATCCTTCACCAGGGCTCTAATCCAAGTGTCTTTTTCCTTGGAGGCATACCTACTCAAATATATTGAAGAAAGTAACAGGTCAAACTGTAGTTAAAGAAAATCATCTAAATTTTTGTTTTGAAAGAATGTATCATCAATGAAAAAGAGAGAAACTGAATTGTTTGAGACAATTGGGAGAATTATTATTTGAGAATTCTTGCAAAAAATAATTCCAATTGAAGGAACAGTTAACAAGTGCTTCATAATGTCAGAAGAGTGCTTATTAGTTAATGGTCTGACCCTGAACCGGCATAATCACTTTGTTCCTAAACTGAAAATATTTATACCAAGAATTCTAAAATCATAATTCTCCAAAGAAAATTTAATGCTGTCTCCCAAGATATATATGATATATCTTACATGAAACTCAGATCCAACTTTGCGCGAACAAGCTTCTCACCATAAAACGAATCATCAAGAAATGACTTAGTGCCATCATAGAAGGTGAATTCGGAAGAAACAACCTAACACCAAAACATAACAGCACCATCAGACAACATAGAAGAAAATGAAAACATCAGTTCTTCAGGGGGTGTATAAGAGTATATGTTTAAAAGGTTCACCATCTAAAAGTAGACCTGCAGTAGGGTAGTTTTTCTTCTATAACTGATTTGTGTCTCAAGTTGGTTATTGAGTCTAGTCAGTGCTGAGTCAGCACCAAGTAGCTTCTCTAGCACTCTTTATGTAGCCTATAAATATCTGTATGATTCTCTCCTCACTTAAGAAATAAATACACTCCAAGTTAGTTTTAGTTTTCTGTTATTCTGTTAAATCTTTAGATTCTTTTAGGGTGGGGTATTTTTTCCATGAATTAAACTAGACAATTACCTAATTCTTTTGGATTAAAGCAAGACAAATATCTAAACAATAGTATATATGTAGAAGAATGTTATCTACACAGAATTGAAGAAACCATTTTTGGAGCCTATTACTGTGGACTTGGATTTTAATGAAAATAAGGTTGGATAATTACTGACTCAATTCAATGCAGGTTGATGGGTTAGACATGATAAATAAAAAAATCAAAAACAGGTCAAATTTAATTAATATTGGTAGAAATTTCATATTTGTAGTTTCCCCTGTTTCTGAAGGAAGGATCAGCATTTTTGTTTTGTGTTTTCCTTTTTTAATGTAATTAGTCAAGCAAGGGAAAGAACTAAGCAAAATTGCAGCAATAAAAGATGCTGTTGCAAAGGCTGTTTAGATTTGATTACAAATTACCATATTATCTGGGCTAGTATCAAACCATAAGCTCGGTATAAATACCAAACAATGCAGATAAAACTCGTTTGTAAGATGCAAAAGGCCATCTATGGTTGCTGACTAAAACACTACTCAGCTGTGATCCCTCACTTCTTATTCTTACTAAGGATGGTTGATGTCTTTATATGTTGATCTATGTTGATGATATTATCACCACGGGCTCTTCCCCTACATTGGTGCAAAACCTGATAACCAAACTTAACACTGTTTTTTCTTTGATACCATGAATAAAACAGAGAAACTAATTGAGAGAAAGAGTGTATTTGTTATTTTGATATTCTGAATATCTAAACATAGAGATCAGGTATTCATGGTACAGGAATTAGAGGCAGTTTAGTAACTGCTTGTGACAGAATTAATGTCAGAGTGAATTAATCTATTGCTTACAAAAGAAGCTGAAATGCAGTAAGCTAGCATAGAATCATATACTCTATTACCAAGAGGCAAGAATAAACACAGAGATCCAATTAAGCTAATGGTAATAATTAGAAGAAATGTAATGTCTTTTGCATATGTGGCATTAAAATCTTTGCACATATTATTCATGGAAACATTAAAGATCATCAACCTGGGTCTCAAAGGAAAAACTTTGAGTTGCATTTGAACCACTTTGAGAATCTATAGAAGTGCCTGATGTTTGATTCACATTGTCAAGGCTTTTCTCATCACTAGATGGCAGATTGCCTGAAACCACCATATCAACACCATCTTCACTAGAGATTGAGTAGCTGCTATCATTACTAAGGTATGTATACTTCCTTAGAAGGGAACCATTCTGGTAAATAAACAACAAAGGTGTAAGCTTCTAATAAGCAAGTAAAAAAGAGGAGGGGGGGGGGGGGGGAATAGTGCAATAAATGGTACATTGAAACGGCTACTAGACAGAGTAAGAACAAATAAATTTTGGATTCCCAACAAGAATTTGCAGTACTTGTATTGTTCTTAAGGTATACATTTTTTACAAATTATATTGGTATTAATAACATTGAGGAAGCTTTGGATTCCTAAAGGTGTTTTGAGAATAAAATTATAGCTCTCAAATATAAATAAGAAATTAGAAAAATAACCTATATACTGACAGGAAGTGTATTACCTCAATTTTTACATTAACAAATCGCAATTTTTTGCCATGTCCAATGATAATAATTGGTCTAAACCTTGTGCTTCGAACTTCCTTTGCATCTGTTTCAACAGATAAACAAATAATCTTTCCACAACCATCATACGTATATTCATCAATGCCTACCGAATCAACAACTAACTGTTTAGATGGGGAGAGGTGAACCACATCTTCTTCCTGCTTGTAAATTGATTCCATCAGCACTATGCTACTGTTTCTGCTAATAGGATCGTTCTTCGGATCCATTTTTTCTTCTCTTCCAGTTAGTGCTCCCAAAGAAGGCACAAAAAACTCAGCCACTGCAAGAAGAAAATCTGGCACAACAAGGACTCGAGGTTGCTGCACACGAATCACATATGATTGGGACGACACCCGCCACCTGTAGTCCATCAAGAACATTGTTGAAATGGGCATATCATCAATTCCAACTTCACTGGTTGTCCTTCTAAAACTACCCGGGTTAAATAAAAAGGGAACATTTCCAGTAACAGTTTGTTTGGAAGCATCAGCAGATGATCCAAGCATCAGACGCATTTCCGGTTTTGTATCAGGACGGACATCTAGGACAGAGAATTTTGGAATAGTCACAAAAAGGTCTGTCTCTGATAAAGATGTCATACGATAAGAAACCCAAAGGCCTTCCATCTGCAAAAATAAGCAATAACAAAAAGTAGAATGAAAGATGAGCATGTTACATTTAGACATATCATGCTGAAAGAAAAAAGTGAAATAATTTAGTTAAGATAAAATCCAAACACCGAGAAAATGTCGTGGAAACAAACTCAGCTGTATATGTAGACATCTGACTCATCTACTTAAAGTATGAACACTCACAGCAATATGAGCCAATGGAGACTCCCCATCAGTGCCATTACAAAGCTCCAGCAAGGCATGGTTCACTGTAACAGCTATGATTGTAACAGTTCGGGACAACAAAAGTTGACTGTTCAAGTTAACCTTATCAACCAGAAGCCTAATAGTATCCCTTGAACCAGATTTTCCTCCACGAAAGCTAGCAGGGAGCCTTGGTTCTTCAGATAAATTCATGTATGTACAATCTAAAATCACCTTATATTCTTTATCAGACATCACACCATGCAATAGATCCACCTGCTCACAAGCTCATAAAATTAACTGAAGAATTTGGTGTCTTTGGTGAACTGAAATACAAGAATTTAAGGACATGCAATAACAACTACTTACAGTATGAACCTACTGTGGATATAAGAGATACCTAAGATTTTCATTTATGTAGATATATTCGGTTTGGAGACTTAATTTGGGTCAGATCTTGAAGCCCTTATAATTAACTGTCAGGTCTTATAGGCCAGTCAAAACAAGGGGAAAGTGTTATAGACTGATAGCAGTGTACTCTATATATTGCTTTTAAGTGTCTTTGGCAGGAACAGAATGCAAAGATTATTGAGGGAAATATCCCTAGATTTGCTTCAATAGATTCTCTAGAAGCTCAAAAAGGGTATCCTAAACAACACACTCTCTTGATTGTAATGTTGCTGTTGGAAAGTCCATAATTATCTGTCCACTAACCAGGTAGCCTAGATAGACGACTAACACTATGCCTAAAAGTTTGATACCAGGAAAAAAATTCAAAACAGGGAGATCAGTTTTTAGTTTATTCACCAACACACATTCTTGATTGTGTGATGCTGCTGTTGGAAACTGCATATTTAAGATCTTTCCACTAATTGGCAGACTGTATACATTGCAACGTAGGAAATGTGATTAGCATTGTAATAAGAAATACTAAGGCAAGAAACTGTAAGAAAGGGAAGGAAAATAAGAGGAGAAAATTTAGTGATATCTAAAGTTTAGATTGTCATTCATATTAATTCTTTAAGAGTTCTCATATATATACAAGTTATCTGTCAGATCAATTAGGTTAGGATGATGAACTGATTCAGACAAGACCAACTAACATAACAGTTACATTACAGTGCAGATGGCATTCCAGCTGGCAGTACATGAATACACAAGCACGTATCTAACAAGCATCATGAACCCAATATTTTCCCAATTATTTCTTACTTCATTATTGTAAAAAGTCAACATCAACAACACCTTTAACCCAAGTTAATTAGGGTCGGTGGTAGATGAACCCAATGACAGATATGAAGAGGTTGAAAAAAAAAAGTGGAAGGGGAAGGGAAAGGGAAAATAAGATAAAAGAAAAGAAGGGAGAAAGAAGGAGGGGGAGATGAAGAGGAAAAAGACTAAAAATGGGTTATCTGGAACATAGAGATAACAACATGTCTAACCCTCCAAGCTTATAGCTTTTCTCCATTCCATCCTAAGACACACCATCTGTCAATCTATATATCACTTCATTAAGTCTTGTTTAACTACCTTTTCCTAGATAAGTTTCGGTCTACCTTTGTCTCTCTTTGTGTCGAGCTCTTATTAACAAACTTATGTTCTTACGGGAGCATCCAAGGGCCGTCACATTACGTACTCAAACCACCTCAATCTATGTTCCCTCATCTTTACACTCACCTGTACTACTGGTACCTTTCGTCGAATATCTTCATTTCTTATCTTATTCGTCTTCATATAACCACACATTCATCTTAACATTCTCATTTCTGTACCCCTATTTTATGTTTATGTTGCCTATGTGTTAGCCAACATTCAACTCCATACAGCATCACAGGTATTACAGTTGTTCTATAGAATTTTCCTTTTAGCTTTTTTGCGATCACACAAAAATCCATATGCACTCCGCCAATTAAGCCATCCTGCTCTGGTTTTATGATTTACACCCTCATCAATCTCTTCACCTTTTCGCCAAATTGATCCTAGGTATCTAAAAGCATCTTTCTTGGGTATCTGTTGACCAAGTACATGCATGGGGTCTTGATCACCATCTCTTACCAGCGAAAACTCACACTTCATATACTCAGTCTTGCTCTAGCTTAACGTGAATCCTTTATACTCCGAAGTGCTTCTTCACAATTAAAGTTTCCTATTAACACCGTCTTTGGTCTCATCAGTAAAGCACAATACCATTTGCAAAAAGAATACATCACGATACTTCCTCTTGAATATCTTTTATTAGTTCATCCATCACTAAGATATAGAGATAAGGACTAAGAGCAGAACCTTGGTGTACACCTACGTGATAGGAAAATAACTTGATATTCCATTACAAACTTTCACACATGTGGTAGCCCCATCATACATATCCTTGATTGCACTTACATACTTTAATGGTACTTTTTTCTTATTAAGAGCCACCATAAAACTTTTCTTGGGACACTATCGTAAGCTTTCTCAAGATTAATGAACGTCATATGTAAGTCTTTCCTCTTTTCTCGATACCTTTCTATTAATTGTCGCATCAAGAAAATGACTTCTATGGTACATCTTCTTGGCATAAATCCAAATTGATTTATAGAAACTTTGGTCTCTCTCCTCAAGCGATGTTTAATAACTTTCACACAATTTCAAAGTATGACTCATAAGCTTAATGCCTCTATAGTTAGAACAATTCTAAATATCTCCCTTGTTTTTGTAAATGGGTACAAACATATTTTTCCTCCACGCATCAGACATCTTATTTGTTTGAAGAATCTTATTGAAAAAATTGGTCAGCCATTTTATTCTCACATCCCCAGGTCTCTCCACACTTCAATACGGACGTCATCGGGTCCCAAAGCTTTATTATTCTTCATCCTCTTTAAAGCCTTCTTAACTTCATGTATATTAATTCTGCGCACAAATCTTCTATTCAGATCATCATAAGCGTCCTCCAAGTCCACCACTTTTATTGCCATCCCCAATAAAAAGTTTGTGAAAGTAGTTCATCCATCTTTCATTTACATCTTCATCTCTTACCAAAAGTTTTTTATTATCATCCTTGATTCATCTAACTTGAGTGAGATTTTATTCTTCTTATCCTTCAGTTTTGCAAGTTTGTACATACTTTTTCCATCATTTTTCCTCCCAAGATTTTTATACAAATTGGCGAAAACCTTGCCTCTAACTTCCCGCACTGCTTTCTTTGCATTTTTTCTTGCTAATCTAAACTTTTGCAAGTTCTCATCATTGGGACTTTTATGCAAAGATCTAAAGCATTCCTTTTTCTATTCAATTGCCTCCTGCACCTCTCTATTCCACCACCATGTTTCCTTTATAAGAAATTTGTTTTCTTTGCTTTCTCCCAACACCCTCCTTCCCACATTTTGGATACACATAGCCATTTCATTTCATCTTTCATTTGCTTCTCCAACAAACTCTCACAGTCTTTCACACAATATGTTTTCCTTCAACTTTATTTGTTTTTCCACCATCTTATCCTTGGATTTTGAGCCCTTTTCCTTATATTAAAGTACTTTGTTGAACCGAACCTTTATAACTACCAGTTTATGTTGCGCGACACACTCTCCAGGGTAGACCTTGCAGTCGATACAAGAACTTCTATATTCTCTTCTAACCATAAAGAAATCAATTTGACTACAATTTTGGCCATTATGATAAGTGATAAGATGAGACTCCCTTTTTTGGAAAAAGGTTTCGCTAGAATGAAATCGTAGGCTAGTGCAATATTCAAGATATCTTCTTCAATCTCATTTCTCGTTCCATAGCCAAAACCTCTGTGAATTCTATCAAAACCTCCATTATTTTTACCAACATGACCATCTAGATCTCCTCCTAGGAAAATATTCTCCTTTTGTGGTATCCCTCTCAAAACCTCCTCCAAGTCTTCCCAAAATTGGTTCTTATTATTTGATTGCAATCAAACTTGAGGTGCATACACTGAGGATATTTAAAATTAAATCACCCACTACAAGTTTAATCAGCATAATCCTGTTGTCTTTCATTTTCACGTCAACGACTTTATCTATGAAACTATTATACCTGTATACCACAACTAGATACCGGTGTCATTCACTTCCTTGGCCTTTTCTCCAACCCACTTAGTTTCTTGCAAGCAAATAATATTCACTTTCCTTCTGGTAAAAACATATGCTAACTCCCTCAGTTTACTCGTTAAGATTTCTATGTTCCAGCTTCCCAATTGTATCCTTAACCCCTAGGCAGTGTTTGTCTAGCACGCTCGTCCATCTACGTGTTGGGACCCTGACCTACTTGTCACCAAATCCTGGTGAAGACCTGGCGCCTTGGCTTGAAACAAAGATCCTAGCTCACATATTACTACATCCCTGGACCGAAGCAGCTTAAGAAGTATTTATTTTTTATAAATTTCATTCTGCTAAGTGCCCAAATCACTTGAGAATTTTCTTTCAAACCCATGTATTTATTGTTAACTGGTGCTTTTTTCAGCCTCAGTCAACCCTGAAAAACCACCCAATCTACGACCATCCTCCAGTAAAGTTGACACATAAATGCCCGCCCAATCCCCAAGATCCATTGGCAGAAAAGTCCGAATATGCTAGCATGCCTCAATTTCTGCTCCTGTTCTGCATGTGAAAGGCACACGCCACCACCAGATATGAATACGAGATACAGGATTTTTCAAAAAATTAGGGTATGGTTACGTTAATATAAGTTTTATACATTTTTTTTTTTGCTCAGCAAAAATATATTATATATATAATAAGAGGAAAAAAAGGGACAACTAGTGCAGAAAATATATACAACCTATCAACTGGCAAAACAGAACTATGGCAGCCTAATACATGCATACTACATGGATTAAGGTGCCAAAGACCTTGCTGAAGACTAGGCTCACTCCCAGACCAAAAATATTAAAAGCAATTATGCTAAATCCTCCCCAGAATACAAAAGCCTTCCCTAATATGACTAAACAAATAGTGGAAGGGGATGTTAAATCCTTTCTCCCATGGACCAATATGACTAGACCAATATAAGTTTTATACATATATGTATATGTATGTATGTAGACAGCTTCTCCCATGGACCATTCTCATGTATGGTTTAAGGTGGTTCAGCCTTTTTAATTATTATAATATTTTGACCAAAAATTTAGTATTTATATAAAAAAAATGACGTTATGGCTCTTAAATAAAAAATTAATTAGACCTTGTCAATTTCTTAGATCATGGACTTGACAAAAAGGACCATCTTAGAAGCTTCTGACATGTGGAGGGGGAATAGATGATGACAACGATGTAATCGGGGAAGAAGTTTCTCTTGGAATGTGGGTTTAGGGCCTAACTCAACCCTACAAAACTGACTTGTAAGGTGAGGATTGTCCCCAACTTATATACTTTATCTTGGCACTATCTCTAGCCAATGTTGGACTTGGATTTTTCTCAATACATCCTGTCACACCTAACACTTTTAGGGCTTGGTAGTGGATATGGTGGGTGGCCATTTTTAATGGATTTAGATAGAGTCTGATACCAAAAAGTTGCTACCCACTCATATACTCTATCTTGGCAGTTTCCAACGAGGTCGGGTTGATGGTGTTTGTAGTCGCCGCGGTCGGGATCCGAAAGAGGACCTACTATGTGGCTTCTGAAGGAGCAAAGGGGAAACTAGCGGCGGCAACAACGATGTTGTGAAAGAAGTTTCTGACGAGTTTGGGTTGCAAGGTATTTGTGGTCGCTGCAGTGTTGATCCATCTCGCCATCATAACCACGCCCCAAACGTGGCTTGGAGGAGAATCAGCGGCTTGCCTTTTCTGGTTGATTTTGTTGGTCAAGGCTTAGTGGTTTTCTATTGATCTTTTTTTCTCTGTTTCTTTTGTTTTCTGGGGAAGGATTTGTTTAGTGTGTTTAGCTGACACAACTTAAAAGTTTTTTCTTTATTACGTAATTTGCGGCAATCTTTGTGAATTAACTTCTGGGGTGTGAGGTGGAAAAGTACAGTTGGTGACTTTGAGATCTGGATGGGGTTAATTGCAGAAATAATGACAACGAGGACAACAAAGCATACAGTAGTCTGCAATGAGGGGTTCTTGGGAAGAGGAAAAGGGGGTGGTCCTACAATGCAAAGGGTGCACCACCGCCAGAAATCGTCTTTGGCGGTGGCAGACAGTGGTTAAGAAGTTCCCAACGAGACAGGTTTGATGGTTTATGTTACCAATTAACTTTAGTTACTACTATATATCTTATGTCATAATTAATTCAAATTATTAATTAGATCCGGCACAAATCACTAAACAATAAATCTAAACCGTTCATTATGTTAATAATATATCTAATGGTTATAAGAAGTGATCCACTATAAACCACACTCTACAATGTTCAGCTTAGATTCGGTCACACACACACACTCTTATATACAAACACCCGCACACGTATGGGTGGGTATACGAACTGGTCCGGCCCGCAAAGTCCGTGTTTTAAACAGGCCGGATAAGCCTGGTCCACGAAAAAAATGGACTTTGTTTCCGTATCAGGCCCGCAAAAGCCCACGGATAAACGTATTGGTTCGCGGATCCAAATATTAATTTGAAAAAATATTTTTTAAAAAGTGAAAAATGTATAAAATTAAAAGAAACAAATTCAACTTAATTTTTTAAGCTAAAATCTGTCACACTAAATTATACCAACATTTTAAACATAACAAAATAACAATTACAACCTAAATTAAAGATCAAAATCTGAACATAACAAATTAATAATACTTGCACATTGGATTAAGGCGGGTTAAACGGAGAGTCCGTGAGTCCGCAGATAAAGCCCGCTAGTTCCATAGGTTTAATGGGACGGGCTCAAAAACTCAATATAATTATACGAACTTCAAAAAATAGGTCTGCTATCTGTTTGATCCACAAGCTTAATGGGCCGGTTCGTGGACCTAGGTCCCCGTATACCCACCCCTACACACAAACATATGTATTGTAGAATTTTATATGAACATGATTAAATTGTATAAATGATAAAATAAAATAAAAACACAAAACAAGAATAATTTATAGCAATTTCACTCTCATCATTTCCTTGTACTAGTAAATAAAATTATCTCTAAATCTGGTTCCATCAAGAGAAAGAGTAGTAACAACCTTAAGAATTTCAGTCCCTTCAAATGACTAGCGAGACTGAGACAATAAATCATTAATGCCATAAGCACAAATGCTAATTGTATACAATCACAATCATTTACTTTTAACCACATGTGATGGGTGAAAGCTGGATGAAAATCCCAGCAGTACGCTTTTCATTACTCTCTTTTTTTAATTTCAACATGCTTATTAGTGCATAGACTTCAAAATGAAGGGTAAAGTTTCACACATTGGAAGGGAAATACAAGAAAACACCTAAACATTAGGGTTTGGAATTGGAGTTACCTTCACTTCAAGTGAAAAAGTTGGGACTTTCCGGAAAACATCCCTCAAACTTCTACGAACAAATACATCAAGTCCTTGACCCTCACGTATCATTGGTTTTCCAAGACAACCATCAATTCCAACAGACATGTTAATACCCAGAATCTGTAATTAGTTTGTAGTCAGGAAGATGTCAAGGATTTTAATTGCAACAGCCCTTGTGACAAGAAATGTGTACCTGAGCATGAAGAAGATCAATATGCACAGCTGAAGGATCTTCTTCTTGAGATCCATACCAACTGAATTCATTTTTAATCTGTAGCTTCCCCAGATCAAGTTGTATAAAACTGGAAGTCAATAAATTTTTCAGCTTGTAAGATACAAAAACTATTTGTTATCTGTCCCCCAATAGCTTAAGCTTTTAGGAGAGATAGCTTTGGCAATGTTATAGCAAAATTCTTAATAAACCTCTCTTATTAACAAATAAAAAGTAACTTCCACCAACGGATGTTGATCTTCAGTTCTCCTAAAATTTTGATATGTTATTAAAGAAACTTCTCCCTACCCACATATCCTCCCAGAATTTTATTCGTCATATTAAAAGAAATCAGAAGAACAAAATACATAAGTAATTTTCTAATAGCACTTACTACACCATAGTAACCATCTGAAACTCTCAGATTTATAGCAAAAGCAAACACCATGACACATAATCAAGCACACACTATCATGCTTTTTGTTATTCAATGAGAACACCAATTATGTCAATAATGCAATGCAATTTTCGCCCTATTATATTTTGACTTTAACACAAAGCCCCTAATACCGTCATAAAAAATAACCAAGCGCATTAAATAAAAACTGTTATTAGACTCCACGAACAGATTTAAAGATCACTAACTCTTTGCTCATTGAATTCCTTGGAACAATGATAATTGGAGTGTCGAGAGCAAGATCCAGCTTGAGTGCAGTAGCTCCATCTATTTCATATTTCTGAATCAACCATTCAAATCCTCCAACTTTATCAACAAGTTTTATTGCTTCTTCAGTGTGCGGGGAGGCAAGTTCCATAAAGTACATCATTATCTGGACCACAAACACAGAAATATTTTTCCTTTTCAGATAGACAGAGAAATATGTCAAATGCTTGACGAACCCAGAGACAATGTGTATTAAAATTTTAAACAAAACAGTGCAATGAACTGTATCACAGAAGCTAAACAGCTTCAACATGAGAAACAAAAAAAAGTACTAATTTTAATATCTGACTCCAAATTTACTGAGTTTTCGAGCATACCTCTTGCACAAATCTATAAAGGAAAACAATACGAACAGCTGAAAGATGGCCTTGCAAGCTATAATCATATCCTTCATAGTCATCGTCTCCAGCACTATAAGAATTAAATTTGAACTGAAAACAAAAATCAATATGTATTTGTAAAGTTGCCATTCCAATCATGAACGACAAAGCAAATTACTAATCATTATTAAAAATGATTTTGAAATAGATAAATGTCATTATGATTATTAAATATTAACAGTAAAATATAAATACATAATATATATACACACACTAACGCACACCACATTAAATTTAGTTGATAATCAAACTTTTAAGATTTAAGTTTAAAAAGGAATGCTAGGAACACTTTTTCTAACATACTTTTTTTTACCACGCTCTTTTTTTTCTTTCCATTTTTTATCGTTGAACGTTAGTTGTTAGAAATTCATGTGAGACCCACATATGATGTGGAACCCATTTCTTATTTTTCATTGTATTTAGTGGAACTTACAGTTACATGGATTCCACCCATTAAAATAGTATGTTGAAAACAGTGTGTTACAGAGCTTTCTCTAATCTAAAATTAATCGCATATGCTTCAGTGTATCTATAATTGTAAAAGAGGTTTGCTGGTGTTATGAACCAATTGAGTAAAAGCATATGCATGGTTTTATGTCTAACAGTTTGAAATAATAAAATATAATAAAAACAGGCAGAGTACTAATTATATAAGTTCTTCATGTCGTAAAAAACACTAATAACAACATGAAAATAAATTTAAAAGACAATTTTTCTTATAATTACATACACGTATAAAACCCAAATTAGAATTACACCACCAATAATTCAACAAATAAGCAAAGCAAAATGAGTTCATTTAATAATAATATTTTGAATGAGTTTTGTTATTACTCTTTATTTTGTTAAAAGATTTAATAATTTATGTTGAATACAAACTTGTCCAAAATCAAAATATGCTAATTTAAACTGGCACAATATGTACTATGATTGTTAATCAAATAAAAAATTTAGAAGTGACATGTGAAACCTAAAATTATCCGTGCTAGGGGTAAAATAACATGTTTGAATAGTGAAATATTTGGGAAAAAAACTGAAATTAAAACACACAAACACACACACAATGAGTCTCTAAAAGGATGGTTTATGGATAAAGAAAACACACCTTTATAAGGGAATCAACACCAGGATTACGAATGTCACAAAGCCAATCCCAACACTGATCTGATCCAAGGGATGTATCACAAAGTCTAAAATTGCCTAATGTTCCATCAATGGAAAGAGAACTTGGGTGAACCTTGATAAGAAGAATATTATGTTTCAGGTATACAAATGACAATAAATAATAGATAGCACCAATGCTTTTACAACTAAAGCAAATGAAAAGGAATTACTTAGAAATAGAATGAAAACCAATGGTATACAGAGATCCACAGAGAAAAGAGAAAAGAAGGCTCTAACCAGCTAACAGAAATTACCTTAAGATCCAATAAGAAACTTTCTTGAACTAATGTAGCGAGCTGAGAACCATCCTCCTTGTTAAGAAAAATAGTTACACTGTCCACATTCATGTTCAAATAAAATACTACACGTTCTTTACCAAATCCCAACAACCCACTAACAGGCCCCTTTTCATCAGTTCTCTCCTTTACCACAAGTTTCTCTGAAGAAGTTGCCAAAGTGTCTGTCGGACTTGTCACTTTATTTCCAGAGCTTATATCCAAACCAAAACTTATCAAAGCAACAATAGTCGGTCGGTTGCAGAAAAATTCCAGTTTGGACATACGAACACACATCTGAAGATTAACAATCAGAAATGTAAATATTGCAATGTATAATAATATATAAGAAAACACCAGAAACTTCAATTCATTGTCAACAATGCCAAACTAAGTACCTGTGTATCTATACCATCATAATCAGGTGAACAAGAACTTCTTGTTGTAAAGGAGACAGATACAAAATTTGAAGTATCACTTCCCTGTGCCTCATAATATACCTCACGAGGAGTGCCCTTTTCATGCATTATGTTTTCTAGAGACTCGAAATCAGAAGCAATCCCCACCAATCCCTGCTGATCCAAATCCATATTATGTAAACAATATCCTCCATCAGTTTGAGAAATGAATTCAGATAATGCATCCGTAAAGCTGTCATCATCATCATGAGACACTTCCTTCCCATGGGAATCATACATGTCAGAGGATGAAGTTTCACTCTGCAAGACAGAAACAGCAAGATAACGAGGAGCTACAGATAGACGACCCTGAAGTTCATCCTTAATTTTTAAAGAATGCAATTTCATCTTCACTGTCAAGTCGCCATCTGCAAGAAGGACATGGACCTGGGAAACAAAACAGCAACCACAGTAGCATTCATAATTGAATCAAAGTTACAAAATAAGAAAACTTTTAATGGCAAATAGCAATAGCTAAAATTACTCAATGGATTGTAAATATATTTCACACTATTTTTCATTTCTCCATTCTTTAGTTCAAAACTTAACTCCGCCTATGTTTTTTCATAACTGGTCCAAAGTCCGGGTTAAGGAGGAGGGTGGTGTTAAGCCCCCACCAGCCAAAGTAAGACTTGCCGTTAAAACCAAACATGGATTCTTAGTTCAAAATTTCAAATCAGTTTATGGAACCCAACATGCCTTGGCTATTATGAAATGGGGGTATGTTTCTTTTTGAGTCAGATAATCCACTTTAACAGCTCTCATTTTTACAGCAGCAACCAATTCCTATTTTGTCAGCTTCACAGTATTCATAAGATTCTAAAATATAAGATTTGGAGCTTAAACCTCTCCATGTTTATGCTCAAAAGATTATTTAACTTGCATCTTTCTCCCATTAATGTAACAACAGTACAGCTAAATACCATAATGCCATAGATGTTTCAACTAAAAATTCACATGCTCAAATTCATCAAGCACAACATAAATCAAAAAGGCAATGCATATACAGATGTACAGCTGTTTCAAGAAACAAAAGTGGTAACTAAAGGAAGATCTCCATGCTTCAACTATCCAAACAAAAGTTTTTAAACACTAGACTACAAAGATCCATACCGCCTCCTTCTTAGTGTAAAACAAATCACCCAAACTCTTACTCTTGAGAAAAGAAATCTGTACAAAAACAAACTATTTTCCCAGGGCTTTACCATTTGCTGACAACCTAGCACTAGAAGTTTTCTACAGACAAATCCATATAAAGGGGAATAAGGGAAGAAAGGTAACAGCATTCTCAATGGCTATATAATCAAGCACACTGCAATGGTAGGAACTGCAGTAGAAGGAAAGGGGAAACTAGTTATGGACAATTAGAGTAGTTAACTAGTTATAGAAATTAATTAGATTTAAGAGGAAAGGATTCATTCTATTCAGTTATTATTAGTAGATTGAGCTTTTTCTCTTTGTGAAATGTGAAATCCAAGGGTTTCCCCTTCACCAAGAAATTCTTCTTTCTTTCACAAAGAGCAAAAGCTCAATCTACAAATAATGACAAAAAAAATTAGGTAGTTAAGACAGTTAGGATATCAATTCGACATGGATTAGTGAGTATGTAAGGGGAAATAATTCATCCAGTCCTTGCATCATTTGAGAATTGAGCTTTGCTCCTTGTGGAAGGAAAATCCTTCATTAAGAGCAAAGCCTTGCAGGAGATCTCTCTCTCCTATTTTCTGTTTTTTCCATTCAATTCAATAAAAAGTAATTCTTTCTCAATTGTATTCTTGGTTCCTAACACATCTAGATAAAATTTTGATCAAATAACCATAACTATGAATGGTTATCAATATAGAACATGACTTACTATGCTATATTCTGTGTTATTAAATATATTATGACTTGCAATTAAAAAAATAATCTTAAATGAAGCCTGTTAACAAAAAGAATTTAAAAAAAAAAAAAAAAAAAACTCTTTAAGAGTTTGATATTCTACCAAAATGTTCACGAAATATAACTTACTCTTAAATTATACTGGTCTTTTATCCCCCACAATAATATGCGTTATCTATTCCTTAGAGCTTCAAACAGATTAAAACAGTACAAAAGTTCCTAAGAAATACTTTTGAACATTTACCATGCAATTTCATTATTGGAAAGCCACCTTAATTACAGTCCTCCCTAGCCCATCTTAGATGCAACCTCTTTAGGGTTAGCCTGAATTGCAACCTCAAGGGTGGAGGTTTAGTCCTACATTGACTAGTAATATGCCAAATTGAAGTATACAAGTGGGGGACAACCCTCACCTTACAAGCTGGTTTTCTAGGGTTGAGTTAGGCCCAAAACCCACATTCTAAGAGTCACTCAAACCCAAGAACATGTCTCTGCATTCCATTGCAATTCCAATTAAAAAAATTGAACAATCCAGGGCCATTCCAATTAAAAATGCATCTATGTAAACACAAATCTTAGAAGGAAAAATATATGCACAAACCTTTCCCCCGTCCGCAACAACTTCAAGAATGAGAGACTCGTCAAGCTTTCCATTTATGGTATCCCCAACCTGCACAAATGCATATATATATTTATATATGTGTGTGTGTGTGTGTGTGTCTCAATGAATTTTGCACAAACAAATATCAACCTTGAAAAGTGAACCCTAAACCAGTAAATATGAGGAAGAACAGGTGAAAATATTCAAAAGTACCAGCAAAAAACATGGTTTCAACAATAAACTCTAAACACCAGATAGTACAAAGGCAATGTTCGGATATCGAGACAAAAACAAAAAATGACAACCAGAAGGTGTATGAATACAAATGGATGTCTGTATGCATCACATGCTGCTCAGCCAGTCAAAGCCTTAAAAGGAATGCATCTCACCTTTCCATATATAAACAGCTTCAATTCCACCAGTGCCCCATTTATAACAATGTCAGCAGTTTTTGAATTTGGGGTACTAAGAACATTGTAGGAAGTAGCATCGCCCTCTGAGTCACCTAGTACATCAACTGATGGAGGAGTCTACATGAAGAATGTATACTTGTATGAAATCGACAATAAACAAAACAGAAATAATAATTTATCAAAACAAGAAGCATGAGAAGAAAGCAGACTAAGGATGCCATACAGAAGCTTGATATGTGGCTTGTACAAGTCCTTTAAACCAACTAGCCTTCTCCTCTTCTCGAAAAGCTAAGATCCATGTGCTAGAAGATTCCAGAGCCTATAAGGTAATTATTGATTTAAGAGATAAAAATTGAGGAAGTTACCAAAAAGAGTCATTCCTTACATAATTTTGTTGTTTATGTCCCACTTATAATTCAGCATTCAAAAACAGAAAGAAGCAATAAAAGCATAAAACATACACAAGATCACCTGTTCCTGTGTCTCCCCTTATCCTCATAATGAAGTAAACAAATTTTTTACATAGCACAAATATTTTTAAGAGAAACAAATTACAAGAACAAGGGTGAGGATAAGATATCCTCCAAAATATGATTTACGTGTATACCTATAAAATAAATGATCGCATATCTACAACATAAAATTAACACATTTCAAATCTTTGGTGAGAAGGTGTAAACATAAATCTGAGTGGACTTGCGTGTTTAAGGTGGAGAGGAGACTGAAGCAGGTTAAAAGTTTCATTTGCTACCATGCTGTGGAATAACTTGCTTGAGGTATTCCATCTTTAGTTAGACAAGAACACACTAAGTCATGAAAAATACATATGGACAATTGAAAATGAGAGTCCATGATGAACAGTAGCAAACTAGAATTGATTATTTCAGGAATGATACGTGTTTCAAGAATATCATCTGTTTAGGGTTGAACCCTAAACAAAGGCAATGGATTAAAGAAATTATTTGGCTCACCTTCTGAATGTCCATTCCTCTGGTGCTTACAGCAATACAAAATGCGGAACCACCAACATTTGTTGAGGGCACATCAAGGACTTGCCTTCCAGCCATGCTGCAGAGTTGAAAGATAAAATTACATAAATACCAAAGATAGTTTTGTTTTTAAAATAATAAATTCTCTTCAAAAGATATAATCATGGCAAAAAACTTTTTTTTTTTGCTCAGCAAATCATGGCAAAAACTTATTTGCACTTTTGATCCCTTAAGTTTAGATTTTAGACTATGTGTAGTTTTGTCCCTCAAGTTTTTTTTTTTAGCAAATTAAGTTTCTCTATTTTTAACATTAGGCAAGTTTGGTCCCCTTGTTGGTTTTCTTCTACCTAAAACCCTCAAATTCTCATTTTCTATCCAAATATTTGGGCTTTATGATGGAATTGGAAGATAGAATAAAAACTAAAAACTACGTACCCTATTGCCCAGAGGCTCCTGGCTATGCGAAGGTAAAGGGGAGGCATATTGTACGCAGCCTTACCCTTGCATATGCAAAGAGGTTGTTTTCGGATTCGAACCCATGACCAACAAGTAACTAAGGCACAACTTTACCGTAGTGCCAAGGCTCGACTCTCAATAGTATTAAAAATTTAGTGAAAATCAATAGTGTGAAGCATCAAGGATTTTGTATGATGTAAGATTAGGGGTTGAAGACCAAAATTTCAAGATTTTTTTGGGTGAAATTTAACGTTTTGGTTGGTGAATTTGGAGCAAAAGAAAGTTTGAACTTTGAAACAGTAATTGAGTTGCCATTTTCTTGTTTGGGTCACAAGGGGAGGGGAGGGGTTTTAAAAACATATTTACTTTTGTATCCTTACAGTTATATTTTAAAACATAAGTATATATATTTTAGTCATTTCAATTGAAATGTTTTAAATCTCCTTCCCCTCCCCACTCCAAATTCCCCCAATATTGGAGGGGAGCAAAGATTAAATGAGAAGGGAATCCCCTCCCCATCCTTCCTAAAAATTGAACCAAACAACCTTAATTTTGAAAAATACCTCCCCTTCCTTCCCCTCCCCTCCATTTCCTTCGAACCAAAGGTAGAAATATGATTTTTTGTATACTGACCTAGTCTAAGTCAGAACTCAGGTGGCTTTTATCATGTGTCCATGCTTTAGCCTTCCTTCGTTCTGTTTTATTATCTAGGTTTTTGAATTGCAGTACTCCTTGTAATGCAGACAACTATTCTCTATATATATACACTAATTATTTTTGCTGGCCAAAAAAAAATGTTAGAGACAACTACAACCTTAATTGCGTATTTTTTGCTCTCATAGGAAGCTAGAAAATGAAAGCAATTGCTTCTCCAAAATAAGTTGAATTAAACACACTACATTATGTCACCAAGTAATTCTAAGTATGGTTGGGACAGGAATGTGTAGGATGCTAACTCAGCAACTACAGCAACCCACACTTGCCTGTAAAACTTCAATTTTCTGGTTTCTTTAGGTTGGGTAACAGCACTTGTAAAATTTTGGGAGGACATTTTGCAATGAATATCAGTTTCTCTGAAGAGTTTCCTCCCCATTATCAACTCTCTACTGTCCATTACTTTCTCAATAAGAAATTTTATTATATATTCAGGATTCTAATTTACTTTTGAATTTTCAACACTGTAGAGCATAAATATTGGAGAAGTTTCAGTGACACGAATTCTAATGCTTCACTACCAATCCATACAAGAGAGATTGGACTCTGATTTTTCTCGTGTGTTGTTGTAAATCCATGTTTCAGTTACCAACTCACTCCTAAGTCCTAAGCATTAAATTCCTGCTAGACAAACCTATTAGTGAGTACAGAGCTCTTTCTAGGATTAACTTCTTTGTTCAGAACGAATACTCAAAAGGATCAATATATCTCATTTCAAAGCCTTGTACTTCCCCTCCTCCCAGTAAATATTATATGCAGAACAAACTCAGAAACAGTTGGCTAGTCTCTTTTGCATAAAAGGCAGCTACTTTCCTAGGAAATAGTTGTGATCCATAAAAGGGAATTGGATATGCCTTTATGCTTATTGTGGCTTATTAATTTTATACAAAGATTTTGACAAGAAATGACAATTTTACAACAATGTGCAGTTTATTGGTGCATCTGCAAGGAGAAGAAAGTTAATAAGATTAAGGGAGCCTCATTAATCCCAAAACTTCCTATATAGGATGATGTTTTGATCAGACTGTTTTAAAGGAGTTTCTATTTCCGGCAAACAGACAAACTCAGCACTCAGCAGCCTTGCTTATGCTTTTTTAGGTTTAATTTAGTCCTCTTATTGTATAAAAGTTCAATTAGGTCCTGTAATTTTTAATGGTTCAGTGAAGTCCTTTACTTTTCAAAGGTTCAATTAGGTCCCTAATTTTTTAAATGGGTTCAATTTGGTCCCATTTAAAACCAAGTAAATGTTCTTTTCTTCTCTTCAATAATTTTTTTCTTTCATAAAATAACAATGGAATTGATGTCCAAGAGACAAAAGAGAAAAGGGTGCACAAAACCTTAGGTATCGCTGGTAATTCTGAGACTTTGCAGATTCAAACACATAAAGATATGATCCTGAAAGCACCAGGAAACAAGGATTCCATGTAGCAACAGAATTGCCAATTCCCTACAAAATGAAATATTATTTTCAATTTTATTGAATGGAGCAAATTATTACCTTTAACGTAAATGGCCAGTGTGTAAATCTAACAATAATTGTGGAATTACCTTCCAAATTAGAATTCTACCATCAGTGGCAAGATAAGCAGGACTCCAAGGAACAACTTTAGATTGAAAATTATCAGTCGTACGCTGACTACAATTTTCCATAGTCTCATACAATAAGCTCAGAAGTCCCATTATTCTAAAATATCTCTCTGATGAAAAGTGAATGCCAAGGTTTGGCACTTGAATGGAAATAAGAGTGGATGGATAACTTGGATGAGGCACTTTAATCTTGAAAGACAGAAACAGAATATGGACAAGTTATGGACATCAAAATGTCATCCAGAAAATTACTGTAGAACAGTTTGGATATCAGTATATAGGAAACAAACCTGATTAACAAGTACTGCCATTCCACACCTATCAATGAGATAATAGGCATTTTCATCTTTTTCAGCAATAGGTGAATTCATTACTTGACTGTCAACACTTGATGTCACCAAACTACAACTCCCAAAATCAGAGCCACAGTCTGTAAAAAAGGCAGCAATATCTCGTCCAGATATGTAAAACCGAGAATAAAGATTCCTCTTCTCATCAGACTGGCTTTCCTGTGAAAACACTGAATTGGTAAAGAAAATGCCAATCCACATCATAAGCTCAACTCAAAATCCAGTATTTCAAGTAGCTTACTGCAGTGTGCAGAGTAAAATGACCAAAATCCAGAAGAAAATGACTATCACATCTGTCTGAACCACTGGTTCTGAGTGGAACTCTAACTTTAGGAGCATCAAGATCAATATCAAATGCAAATCTGAAACATCAGTCCGAAACAAGAATCTGTAAATGACATTATGTGCCTTTTCAATTTAACAAAAAAAAAAACTGAAAAAAAATACTAAAGTATCAATTTTCAAATTAGGCATGGCAACAATGTAATCCAAAAAATTGAAAAATAAATGAATAAGTGGAACAGATTCCCATTGTTACACAATCAAAAGATTAGTAACTGCTATGGCAATAATTTTCCCTCATATACTACACGGGAAAAGCTTTGCTGGTCACATCTCTCACTAAAATATAAAAGATTTGAGAACATTAATAGCTTGATGAACATTGCCAACAAAGTTTTCATAGGTAGGAACATGAAAAACAGAGAAAATCAAAGCAACAGCAAGCACAGAAGACAGAAATCAAACACATGGCCCAAAAGAAAAGGAGAATAAGAATCGATGATAACCTGCTTTGTTTTTCTAAAACCATTTGAAATTGCTCCTGTGCTCTACGAGTCACTTTCTCAAACTTCATCTGCCCTCGCAATTGTCAGTTAAAAAAGTCAGCTCAGAAGGATATAATTTTACTTTTTTCCTTTTAAATTTACGAATCATATTCACATGTTTCGCTTTTCACAATTTACTTTTAATTTCAAGATAATCATATTCATTGCCTTGAGGGAAGACAGTTCATTTACTAATGGTCTTTTTTTTTCTCACACAACTAGATTTTTAAACAAGATGAGGAAATACATGCATGGGAGAAAGTAAAAATAACTCCCAAACAAACAGCAAAGCAAAAATATAAATCAATAAAACAAAATATACTCATCACTCCAGACTCTGGTCCCTCGGCATATCCCTAGAAAATCCACAAAAGATTTCGTAATTTATGTATTCAGACAGAAAGAAGCAACTCAATCCCAAAATGCACTTTTTGTCTAGGGACTAGATCTGCCCAATTTTCTTGCATAAATAATATTTTGCCTCCATTTTCCCATACACAAAAAAATTGGCATCAGTTTGATCCTTAAACACACAACCCTTAGCAAAAGAAATAATTTTTTTAAAGTGAAGCCCATGCAACACGTCCATTTAGAGTATATGTGTAGCCCGTGCATGTAACAATATAGTGTGTCGGATTTCACATGGATTTTCAAGAATTACATTGAATTACCAGTTCACTTGAATTTAGATAAATTCATACACATGGTTTCACAATGAGGAATTGATTCTATCTCCAAAATTGATTATGAATTGAAGCAACTTTTGACGGCTTTTGCATGGGATCAAAGTTTTGATACTGAGTGTTACTACTAACTTACTTTTACAATAAAAACAACCAAACATAAATCACACCACTTCAAAATCAATTTTGTCATTGATCATCCAAACACACACATAGAATATGAAAGCTTTAGCTTCAGATAACTAACTGAAGTTATAGTTGTTCTGTTTCATGGTAATTTTTAAAATTCAATAAATATTTATGTATAAACAGCTGATTCCTATATTGCTCTACTTTCTCTTTCATCTATTACAAATGATTATTTTGAAAAGCTATTTCTATCAGCTTGTTAAAAAAAAAAAAAAAAAGAAGCTAAAACAGATTTTTTTTTTACAGATTCTGATTCTTTTTTAAACTTATCCAAATAATTCAAAAAAAAATCTAAAAGAAACACATTCTTATATCAAGTGTAACTGAGCTAAAATAAACAAATTAAAACAAACAAGAAAAAGGAAATTCAGGAACGAAAGTTGTGGCATTCTTATCAATCATATTTATTTAATTCGAGAATATTTTAACCAAAGTCATACACCAGGATATAATCACCTGCAAGGCTGTAGCTGTCTCCAATGCAACAGTAGGACTGACAGCCTTACTTCGTTTTAAAAACTCCAAGACACGATCAATACTTTCCATCAAAACCTGTAAGTAAAGAGTAAGAAAGATTCCAAAGATAAAATGATGAAAAACAAGAACCTACTAAATTGAATAGTTTCGATTTCAAACCATTAAGACATACAAGTTTTTCTATTTGTTTAGCATGAGTTCACAATCACCCTTTTCAATTATTTAGTTCTTTCAAATTAAAATATTTGATGAATAACCATTCCATCAACTGTATTTTGAAAGATTTGTTTATTAAATTCCAAGGCTTTGAATAGATGCCCCTCAGAAGTATTTAGGTGTTGTGTTTAGGGATGTGATATATTTAGCAAGAGTGCAATGCCAAACCCTTCAGAGATATTACTTCCTTTGCAACTCTTATAGGAGCTGATATCAAGTCTTAGCTCAGCTATTTTAGGGGAATGAAAGAGTCTCAGTATTGGGCCCAGAGAGAGATCTTTTCAAAGAAAAGAAGAAAATCATAAAACAAAGAAGAAAAAGGAAAATAAAAGGTAGGGGATCCACTTTAAGGGAAATGGGAAAATTAAAAAACTCCTTTTTTACTCTCCTAAAGATTGAGAAATTACCGTAACATGGCAGGGAGCAATTGTAGCTGACAATCTCCAGTCAATATTCTCCCCAACTGGTAAGTGCACAAAACTAGCCACTAATGCATTCACCTTCTGCTCACTATAGACACTCTGCACATCAAGTTGCCAACAAATATGAACTAACAAACAAAAAATTTAAAAAGAAAAATCACTGGACTTCAACTATATTAGCAATTTAGACAGACTATGGAATTTTAAGGAACCTTTAAAGGGACAGGTAAAATAGTAGAACAGGAAAAAGAGGAACCCAAATGTAAGTAAAAACAGATAAAAACTTTGGTTAATTTTAGCAAATTGAAAATTATGACATAATATATTTATGCAGCATACTTTGCAAGGAAGCAAACCTGTGTAAGTGAACCTTCTGGAGCAGATAAACCATAAAATTTTAGTAACACATCACAGTAAACACTGCGATGCTTGAACTTGGTTGACACGTGAAGTTGCTCAAATCGACCACAGACAATTTCCTCCTGATTCACACTCATTATCCTGGCAGCTGCCTGACCAACAGATACAGTTACCAGAAACTGGACCATATTCTGCATATCTTTTGCAGATCGTAACATCAACTCCTCCTCAGGCTGGTAACTTAGTAACTTATTGATAGCCTGCCATTCTTCTCTAAGCTGTTGCTCTTCAGAAGCATCATCCAAGGAGGATTCTTCCGTGTCACTATCACGCCTACATAAAAATGGGACTATAGTAAATGCTAATGCATACTGACAAAATCTTAAAAAAAAACAGATTCAGCAAGACCAAGAAATGTTGCTGAATTTAATCCACAAAAGCACAAACTTCAACAACGACAAATGATAATATGTAGAAGTAATGAAGTTGCTATGTACCATTTAAATGAAAACCAGCTCTTTTTCTTGATCTTCCTTTCTTCAGCTGCTACCTTTGATTTCACAGATTCAACCTTGGCGTGGGCTAGTAGCCTATAGATACCATACAAAATTGACAGACAGATACAGCCTCTTTTCATTTATAAATGAACATATATGACAAGAAGAAAACAAATGGTAATCCCCCCCCCCCCCCCCCCCCCCCCCAAAAAAAAAAAAAAAAAAGGATGACATTTCCTAGTATGGTAGATGAAGAAAAAGAAACAATTTTTTTTAGAAACACTCTTAAAATTTGGTCTTAGGGCCTAACTCAACCCCACAAAACCAGCTTCTAAGGCGAGTATTGCCCAAGGTTTATACCCTTATTTAAACCATATCTCTAGTCAATGCGGGACTAATCCACCCCCCTTGAGCATACAATTAAAACAGCCTCCAAAAAGACCACAACTAAAGCAGGCTAGGGATGACCACAATTAAGACGGCATTGCAGCACAATCCAACAAATATGAATTTGTCTACTGACTTCTTCGAAGGGCTGTTAAGGACACATTTTTATTGGATACTAACAGATAAATACTAACAAATCACTAAATTCAGAACCCAGAATCTCTATTTTTTCTCTCTTCATTTAATTTTCCAAACCATTTCTTGATCAAGAGCTATTCACTATCATTGAATTCTTATTAAAAAATTGTTAAAAAATAGATTACTACGAAACTAACGGTTACAAGCTTCTCCATTCCAGTAAATCATGCATGCACGAAAACAAAAGTGTTTATCTTATTATTGAAATGCCAAAACAATAGTTATAAAACATGATATTTTAAGAAAAATACATCCACCTTCAACAAGCATCAGCACAATAGCAAAAAAAGTTATACACACCTCCATAGAAGTATCACTTTTGAATCAAGATCTTTCTCCATTTCTCTGATTTCTGTTTGATTGACATGTGATGAATGTTGAAGAGAAGCCACATAGAACTGAATATATTGACGTCGACGCTGACAAAGATGCCGAATTTGATCCCATGACAAGCGGTAACTGATTGAATACAGAAGCACAAGTTAGCCTCAGATCCAGATTCCATGAATGAATGGGAATACATATTTCATTAGAAGGTACATATTCATTAGAAGTGCAAGTGTTGTACAGAGAGTGGTCTTTTAACTGAATTTCTGAGTACTTAGTTACATATCTCATTACAAGTGCAAGTGTTGTACAGAGAGTGGTCTTTTAACTGACTATCTCAGTACAGAGTTAGTTACACAGCTGTCACAGTCGTGTCTAGAGGCTATTTTTAAGATCTAAGCTAACTGTCAAGTGTTGAAGATGGTATCTTTGATTACAGGTTCCAACTGCTGGCACCATAGAAGAAAGTTCTTATCATCAAGCTTCTCAGAGATTGTGCACGCAAATGTGATGGGAGTGGAAGAGGAGGGAAGAGAATCGGCTTCGGCCATTAGAGATCATCTAAGCTCTGTACACCATCTTGAATTAAGAGAAAAGATGGAAAATAAATTTTATTAACCCACTCAATAATTGAGTACAGCAGTGTATTTATAAGCACAGCTGTCATAGTGATAGCTGGCATAACAAACTTAACCACCTGGCGCTTACTAACTACCCATGAGGCAGTTGAGTGACTGCTCCTTTATACAATACTGTCAGTTATTGTTTATGAATTTGTGCTTCTATATGTCTTTGTTTTTTTTATCAACCTTTTATATGTCTTTGTTAATTGTATATGTTATGTTTTATAATCAATCACGAATCTTACAATTCTCGATACAATTCAGTTCAAGATTAGGCCTTCCAATTCACGATTTGAATCTCAATTCTACTATCATGACTGTGACAACCAGAGTACTGTTTCTCTAGCTCACAGCCCTGTCCTCCATGTAAGTACTAAGCACATGGAGATCTGTTCTTTGTTAGAGAAAAGGATCGCAGCAAACACCTCATTCTACTGCATGTTCCTGCCAGATATCAAAGGAGTGACTTACATCAAGCCCCTCCCACCAGATTTCTGTTTCTAGGAGAAAAACTTAAGGTGTTCAGCTCCCTTTCCAATCTCACCCATCTTGAGTTTTTTTCTTGTCTTTGTGAAAGAGGGGGAGTGAGTAGTACCAAGAGCATTTTTTAACTGACTCTCAGTTAGTTACTGAGTTGATTACACAGCAGTCATTGTGACAGCTGTGTCTAGAAGCTTCTGTTAAGATCTAAGCTAACTGTCAACAGCTCTATAAATAAATGATTGTATCTCTCTCTCATTATGTATCAATTACACAGAATACATCAATAACAATAGTTTTCTCTATCATCTTTTCTCAAAATTATTTCCATATCATTTACAAAAAGGTAGATGACTTATTTTAACAAAATAAAAAATTCAAGATACCACTTCTGCTGCTGCTGGAGTACAGCCTGTGCAGCATACTGCCACCACAAATAAGGAGCCTTGGAGATGGGAACTACAGGTCGTAAATGAGAAACTTCCATATATGTCTTGTATCTTGAAACAGCTTCCAAAAGTTTAATCCAATCATGATACTGAGCCTGAAACTCACAGAGGAACCAGTAAACAATATTTTCAAAGAAACACAGACAATGGGTGAGTTAGAGAAAGTGAAGTTAGAAAGTAAATTGATAGAACATACCGAGTATTACTGGTCTGGCTTATACCAATAATACCACACTTACACTTAGCTAATTCATTATAAATACATAACATATCTAACTAACGTAAGTTAGGGAGGCAGGGCATCCCTCACAGACGCTGTACTATTTGGTTTTCCTTTTTTTCAGTTTTCTTCTTTAATAATAGGTGCTCTACAGAACCAGATAGGAATGTGAGAGGACCTTCTATTGTACAGATATCCATTTGTTGCAGATGCCATAACAAATCAGTAACAGGATTGAACGCTTTTCCGGTAGTAGATCAATAATATAGCATGTACTTTACCAGTTTCAAATCAAAGACATAATAACATGCCCTCTTATGATGCACAGACACATGTACAGGGATATGACAACTATACATGGTGATACAGAATTTCTTAAAAATTAGGATATAGGTACATAGTGGGACACAACATATAATTTATATGATATTCCAGTATATATTCAATACAAGTGAGTATCTAATACAAATAAGGAAGATGTTTTAAAGTATCCAAGCTTCGATTGTTATCTTAATTAGGTTCCTGTTTAGAACTAAAATAAGCATTGATTCTAGAGAAATATCAAATAATTAAAAATAAAATACCTCTGTAAGAGTAAGAGAGATATCTGTGAGGACAAGCGTAACTTTCTCAAATGGAATATCTGGATTAACTCTTTCTTGGTTTCCAAGACGATGATACTGTAGGATTGCATTGATAGGATAAACCAAGTACGTGCGATTCCTAGCCCACTTAGGTACCAACTTATGATCCCCAGTAGGCTCATTTATGCCATCTTCAAATATCTAGTACAAAACAAAAATGGAAGACATGTAAAACAAAAGGTGAAAGTCACATACCATACCAATAAAGCAGTTGACAGTTATATATTAATATATATGTAGCTCATAGAATGAGAAGATGGAAGTTATAAAAGTAGAATAAACCTCAATCCATTCTTGTGGATTTATATCCTCCCATCTCTTATCAATCTCCCAAGGAAGCTGGTTAGAATCATGATAAAGAGCAAGTCTCTCGAGGTGCACTGACTGTAATGAGAACAAAATATTCGTCAGACCAAAATAATAAGTTTCACTCACTGTAAACATACAAAATCCCACTTGAACTGTAAGCTAAACATTTGAATTAAAAATGGGTTAACAAGGATCAAACTATATCCAAGAGACTCAAGGGAACCAAGCAATGGCTTGGCTAATATGTCTACCACAACTATGCTTTGTTCCATGCATAGGCCACAGGCGGAAAAAGTTCAATTAGAAAAATTGGCCACAGATTTCATATCACGAAACCAGCTAGAAATTGCCTACCAAACTCCCCAACTCAAACCATTTAGCTATTGGAAGATAGAGCAAAAGATTATCCTTTTTTTTCTGGAATTATGAAAACCACCTGCCTTGGAATCATTAGTGTACAGAACTTAGAGAGACAAAAGAAACTGCACTGAAAATGTTTATTAATTGAAAAGGTATTATGATTATAGAAAGAAAAAATGTTATAGACCTTTATATACAGATAGGCTAGGCTACAATATAGTAGAAGCTACTAACTGATACTTAACTGATTTGTACCTAACTCCAGCAGTCATAACTGAATGACAGCTGGTGCAACTATCTAGAAGCTAGAAGATGACTAAGAGCTGAGTCAGTTACTAGCACAAATACAGATAGCATAACCATACTCTATCACCATGTGTGAGTGGTCCACTAAATTCTGAAATATTGCATAACAATTCTGTGCAACCCCGAAAGAACACTTCACTCAACACTCGTTCTACTGCTACATTGGATTCATATTGATGAGATGGCAGATTTGGTGGGTAGCTTTGACCTGGACCATTTGGTGTCATAGGAACAAAATCATTTTCCAAAATGAGAGTTTCAATAGGCATAAATTGATGGACGATGCGCTATTTATATGCTGGTCTTGGCTAAAAAATATGGAGGATGGTTTTAATTTTCCTTTCCATTTCTGGTCTACCAATTTGGGGGAGGCTTTTGTAATCCGGGGGGGGAGGGCTTAAGATGTATTTTATTCCGTTCGTTGACCTAGTCTTAAGTCAGAACTCAGTTGGCTTTTTTCATTTTTTTTTTTTTGCTCAGCAAAAATAATATATATATAAATGAAAATAAGAAGTTACAAGTATAACATATGAAAAAGTACAACCTATCAGACAAAACAGACCAGAACCGTAATACATGCAGAGGGCACGGATTAGATAGCCAAAGATCTAGCTGAAGATAGGCCCAAGCCCCACCAGAAAAATACTCTGTTATACCCTCCCTAAAATACAAAAACCCTCCTTAATATTGCTAGACCAAAAGTGGAAAGGAATAGAAAATCCTTTCTCAAGGGTTGAAAGCCAAGACCAGCAGAAAAATAAAGCATTTTCCATCAGCTTTTGTCCATTAAAGCAAACATTATGGAACACAATCTGATTCCTATGGTGCCAAATGCACCATGATAGGGCTAACCACCAGATCTGTCATCTGTTAATCAGAAGACCATTGATATCACAATATGCATGCTGGAGAAAATGCTGTTTTGGTTTTAACGGGAATACCCGTTGAATATTTATCCAGTTCATCGACTCCCACCACAGCAGCAGAACCTTAGGACAACTGAAAAAGATATGTGACGCATCCTCTTCAGCATCCAAGCAGAAAGCACATCTGTTATCAAGTAGTAGTACATTCCTTCTACTTAGATTATCTTTGGTAGGTAAACGGTCCCTCAAAAGTCTAGTACATTCCTTTTTTCATGCTTTTTCATATTTTAAGCCACCTAGGTTCTACTTTTGTTCTTGCTAGGATGTATGCTATACAGTACTTCTTGTACTGTATCTTTATCTCTCTCTCTCTCTCTCTCTCTCTATATATATATATATATATATATATATATATTATCTTTGCTGATCAAAAAAAAAAAATTCTGTGCAACCAACCAATAGAAGAGTAAAAACACAGGTATACAAAGTTACAAACTACAACATAAAAGACATAAAAGATGGTGCTTTATTGCATCAAAAACAATCTTTGTATTTGGTTTGTAGAGTTAGAATTAACATTCAAAGTCGTTCATAAAATTATCTTAGCAAGGGACTCCTCACCTTCCTCAACCTATCCAAAGCACCACTTGTATCAAAAGTTTCATTCCCCTCCTCATCCATTGTAACAGCAGCAAGCTTAGCCAAAGTCACACCTGAAGAAAATGGATGGCCTGGATTACTGCAAACAACACTTCATTAGCATAAGCAAATGGAAATAAAGCTAAATGAAAAAATATCATAAAAGGCTAAATATGCTTTAGGTCCTTGATAAATTAGAAAATTTTGTTTCAGATCCCTAATAAATAAAAAAAATCGGTGTAGGTCCCTAATAAATTTAAAAAAAAAAATTGATCCCTATCGTTAGATTGGATCTGTTAAGTGCTGATGTGGCCGTTAAATTTTTAAAATGCGGTTTCTGGCAGTTTAAAAACCGCCAATACTTGGCTGATTTATCAGGGGCCTAAAAGGCTAAATATATATTAGCCTTAATAAAAAAAAATTAAATCTAAATGTCAATTTTCATGCACACATGTACCATCCAAAGGAAATTAAAATGGTACTTAACCAACCTGACTGAATCTTCATATCTGATATGCACGTTGCTGATAGATATCTTGAGGTTTCCAATAATTGTAGAAATTAAAGAACTTAGCCATGAATTTCCAGAAGATGGCTGTAAGAAAATAAGACAATAATCATGTTACTTCAACTGTGTATATGTTTATTTGTGATTGTGTGTGTGTAGAGAAAGACAGAGAAATATGCTCACTATCCGTAAGACGTAATCATTTCAATTCTCAGATAAAACACCATATCAAAAATGGAACCTATTCACTCTTCTCTAATTTTTCTCAATCCAACCAAATGCAACTATACATTGTACATCTAAATTTTGACCCATTTCACTATCCATATGACTTGATCATTTCCATTCTCAGATAAAACACCATCCACTAATAGTACCTCTTCACTCTTCTCTAATTTTTCTCAATCCAACCAATATGACTGGATCTTTTATTATTTAATTCTGCTAGCATTAACTAACTTCAAGTCTTTTTCTCATAACTCACATCTAAACAAAAACTTGTTCACATAATTTCTTAGAATGTGGGTTTTGGGTCTAACTCAACCCCAAAAGTTAGCTCATAGGGTGAGGGTTGTCCCTCACTTATATATTTTATCTTGACCTTATCTTTGGTCGAAGTGGGATTTGGGTTTTTCCCAACATGCCTAGCACATTTGGGCGTGATGCGTGGATAATATGGTGGGTAGCCTGTTTAATGGATTTAGGATAGGCTCTGATACTATCTTAGAATGTGGGTTTTGGGCCTAACTAATCCCAAAAATTATCTCATAGGGTGAGGGTTGTCCCTCACTTATATATACTCTATCTTGGCCTTATTTCCTGTCGATGTGAGACCTGGATTTTTCCAACATAATTGCATCATCGAAGTGCAAATATAGGAACTTTCAAAACCCACAAAGTAGAATAATTAATTATAAAGAAGAAACCAAAAAATGAATCACATTTTAGCAGTGCATCTGTTTGATGATCCTTCTAATTGTAATGGGAAACATACTCTTCTATATATCCCCTTACAGATGACTAGATCAATAGCCTTTTCATCTACAACATGATTGAAAATCAGATTCCAACTATAGCCTCACATGAAAGCAAAGCATGAAAAATAATCAAAATTTAACTTATGGATATAATGGACAATTGCCATTATATACAGACATGGATAGATATGACCTCACAAGACAAGTGCACTCATTGCTTTAAACAACTTGGTAGCAAAATGAGTAATTAAAACATAGAACCCAATGAATTTAAAACAGATAACCAGATTACAACATCATACACTTCCCAACTTTGATTTTGATATTGCATCAAGTGTAGCTGACTCTGCTTCCTGCATGAAGACGATTAAAAAAGGGAGTATAGGTCAAAAGGTCAAAAAGAATATTACAAAAGACAATTTAAGAAATAAAGGTAAATGAACAGACTCTGGAGCTGTAAAACAGTTTCTGAAATACATATACAAATTGGCTTAGTTCAATAGAGAGCTGATTCAATCTTTTATCATTTTTATTATCTAAAAAATAACGTGATGAAATGAAGGATTAATTTAAGAGAAGAAAAGACAACATCAGAGACTCAAAAAACATGGAGAAATGTTTAAAGAAGAGAAACTGATTCTGCAGGATACCAGGCAATCATTAATATCAAATGCTAGTCTAAAGCCAAGAAAAAAAAAAAGTAAAAAAACAAATCAAAGTTCCATAGTTCCTCATCCCCTGTGAATTACACTATGCTTGGGTTTTACAAAACATATGCAAATACCTCCCCTCACCTCCATTTTCTTTATTTAAAAATAGAAAATTAGGATAAATCACACACCCACCCACCCTCTTGAGAGAGATGATGACACCTTCCTCCCATGTATTTCAAAAGAATATACCCCCTCCCCCAAGAGACTTACATGTTGTTGGATACCGAGCAATCACACAATAATCGAGATAGGAGAAAGAGAGAAAAGGGAAGAAGAAAACAACATACAAAGTTTACCCTGATTCACCCAATGTGGGTTACGTCCAGCTATTCACTATATTTCCTCACACATTCGTACAATTGCACTCAGATTACAAGGAAATATATAGGCTTAGACACCCTAAACACCTTAGCTATTCATGGACCCAAGCTCAAACTACAAATAATAAAACACAAGGCCAACAACAGTACTAGGCCTCAAAAAAAGTTCTGAAAGCGCTGCCCCCTACCCCCCACCCACTCACCGAGGAGTGGGGCCCCCGTGCATATCTTCTGAAGACATAGTATGAGCTATACCCAACACATGTTACATTTTAGTTCAGTTTAAACATCTGAGAAATAACAAACATCCATAGATCCTAAAATAAATAAATAAGATATTTTACAAAAGCTACATAAAATCTTACCTCAATCTGCTGGAGCTTGGCTTCGAAAAGTTTTTCCCTATCCTCATCCTGTGACAAAACAAGCTCAATTTAGCAAGACATAGATTTGCATTAAAGTGACATTTTGGTAAACAGTTTAATTAAGTGCTTATTGAATAAGTAATTGGGTGAGTTTGATTAAGCTTATCTTTTCAAAAAAAGTTCTTATTTGAATAAAATAAGCAATTTTATGTTTCTCTGATGTGCTTGTCTAAACTGCTTTTACTTAAAATAAGCAGTTTTCTACTTATTTCAAGAAGCAAGTCCTATCTGCTTTTTTAAAGTGTTTTTTTTTTTTCAAAAGCGGTTATTTTAAAGTTGTTTTTTAAAAATTTAAACAAACTCACCCATTATCATATAAGGACTTATAAGTTGTTTTTATAATAAAAAAAGGGAATAAGGTTAAATTGTTTTCATAAGCTATCCTAGAGAGTTTTAATTGAAATAAACTGAAAACAGCTTATGAATGTATCACAAGCTATTTTTATACGCTTTTCCAAACACTTAAACAAGTGCTCATGTCATAAGATAAGTCCAAATAGGTTGTAAATAACTACTTCCAAATGCACCCTAATTAGACCAAATAAGAATAATGTTGTACCTTCATAGTTCGACTATCAGGAGCAGGATGAGCTAGAACAAACACACGATCAATCAAAACAATGACAGGTTCTTTCCCCAAACTTTTCCATGGAACCTATATCACATTAGCAACAGAAAGAAAAAAAAATCAAATAAACAGCCCATTTGAAAGCACATGGCATTGACATATCTTAAATTTTTTAGAATGTGAGTTTGGGCTAACTCAACCCCAAAAGCTAGCTCAAGGGGTGAGGGTTGCCTCTCACTTATATACTCTATTTTGGCTTTATCTTTAGCCGATGTGGGACTTAGATTTTTCCCAATAACAAAAAACAAAAATAATATAACAAAATGCTTTGCAATTATGAAATCCTACATCCACTGTATGCCACACATTTTTATACACGCCCATGCATGTACATATGTATCTATTCTATTCATGTAATTTTAGATATATAGAGAACACATAATAATGCATGAATATATGTGTGTATGACTAACAAACCCAAGGCAATGGTTAATGGATGACCCAAAAGTTGGCAGCAGACAACCAGTGATGGCAAATGACTAAATGTACCTTCAATGTAATTGTACCAACAAAGCCAGCTTTGACAGTAACTGGTAGTTTTAGTGCATTTAGAGCTTCTGCCTTCAGTTTCAAATCTTTTAGGACAACATCGCCTGCAGAGATCAAGTCTTGGTTGGAATAACAATGAACATGACATCTCAATGGAATACACAAAACCATTTTGTAGCAATGTGAAATTTTAGAAAGACATGTGACAAAATTGGTAAGTTAAGTAGTTGCCGGTTACTAGAAATCAAAATAGAAAAAAGAGGAGGGGGAATCTCATCCATACAGAGTATAGAACGTTTACATGATAAGAAAACAGCATAAACAATCAATACTAAACCTATTAAAATTATGCTTGAATTCAGCACACGCAGTTAAATAAAAATGAGTAAAATGTGAGAAAATGGCAGAACACAGACCCTTCCAGACGCTTATTCTCAACGCCTCCGTAGAGAGTCCATGTACATATTCACCCAAATATCTTCGAAGCAAATGCAGAACCTGTCATCAACAAAGCAATGTTACTATCTCCACTGTCCACAGAATTTTTTTCACATAGAAACACATCACGCAAAGCAAATTCAAATTGTTTAGTAGCGGAAAAGAGAGTGGCGAAGGAAGGAGATTAGATAGATTCTTACGTGAGCTTCGAACATGATGAAGAATCGGAGTGCGATGAACTAATCGTGAAATTGAAGAGGATGCATGATGACGATGAAAATCGGGAATAGACAGAAAAGTGAAAGAATTAGGGCTTGATCCAAGCGTCCCTGATATGCGGACGGTTAGAAATTAGATTTAGAAGAGAGAAAAAAAGGATGAGAAATGTGTTGGTTTCGTTGTTATTAAGCTTAAGATATATAGGTCCCGGTCACGGTCACTCGCTCGCTCGCAACTCGCAAGTTTATTTTAGTGGGGTCATGTAATGCTGCCAGAACCTGGTACTCACTGACACCGACCTTACAGTAATTATTTTTAATTGAAACTAACTTTTTTTTTTAGTTTACTCCTTCCGAAAAATACCCACATAATTAGATATTGTCCAAAAAATTTAGCCATTAAAATCTTTTTTTTTTAAAGAATAGGCCAGTGTGTTTCATTACGTTTAGTGTCACTGAAATACTTTAGGATTTTTCTTTTGGTTCTTCAATATTTTAAGAATTTTCTTTTGCTCTTTAAATTTTTTCATCGTAACCGTCAGTATGTTTTTCATCAGACGACGATGATGTCTCAAATTAACATAGCCAATGTAATAATAGGACAAAATATAAAATAATTATTTTTTCTAGAACCAAAGTCAGGAAAAAAAAATAATAATAATTATGCTAATGTTTTGTTTATATTTTTCAACCCCTCCATTGATTGTTTTTGAATCTATCCTTGCTTCAAACACTTAAAGTAACTCATATCAATTATTCATTGTAAGATTGCCTTTAAAAAAAATATTGATGATGCGATTAATTACCGATGTTCTAATACATATAATTTATTATTCATATACACACAATATTATATCAAATTGATTTCTTGTAAATGGTTGAAATTACTTGTTTTGGTCTTTAGAATAACCTAGTCCCCCTTTTCACACCCACGGATGTTATGAAAAATAATTAATTTATATTAGCATAAATAATATTTACTGTTACATTATCGATAACTTTATATAAAATATAGTTTTCACTAATTTTAACCTTTAAAATATAATTATGTGCTAAAGATATTATGCAATCTGTTTTGTTAAATCTTTAAAGTTTAATTTTAAAGAATTCTATTAGAATTTGTTAGAAATATATCTATATATTAATATAATATAATATGTAAATATCCTAATTAGTATTATATTATATTAGATATTATATTTATATTTGTATTTAATTTTGTTTTTTATGTTAAAAAATAGATAAAAATAAATAATTCTTATTTTTTTGTATTTCAAAAATATATATTAAATTTTTTGATGGCCATGTATGTTATTGGTGTGAAATGTTTACCAAATCTGTCAATGACTAATTTTTGTAAGAAAATCTAATTAATTATTTTTAATGGGATATTCTTTTTTAACTATGTTTTTTTTTCCTAAAGATAGACGTTTTATAGATAATTCAAGCATTACACACTCAAAGATGACACACAAAGTAGCAATTGTTCAACCAAACGGGTTACCACCAAAACAAGAAAAAGAAAAAAAAAATGTGTTATTATACCTCAATTAGCCCTTCAACACATTTAAAAGAGAATGATTTTCTAAGCAAGAAATAAGTGAAAAAATAATTTAGTAAATTTAAAAGATTCGAGTTTCAGATCTTACTCAATAGAATCAAAGCCAATTTTTCTTTAATCCACAACTTATACTATATAACAATTTTGATGTGCATGAATGAATTATCAAATAATTTTAAAAACCCAATCTACATAATAGGAACTTTTTTGAGTTAAAACCATATAATACAAAGTTATTAAATAGTGTAAAAATATGTATGTCACGGTATAAATCAATTTATCTATATGCTATAATGTGGTTATATTTTCATGTAAACATCAGACGGACACATGTACATTTTAATTGTCTTTATTATTTGATTATATATATGTTTTCATGAAAACATCAGTGTACATTTAATTGTCTCTTCACGTTAGTAAAGTAAGCATTAGAAATTTTATAATCTTCTTAGTTCTTACGTCTGTACAAGTTAGATTGTTTGTTGAGACTTTGTCCATCGTCGCATCGCGCTAGCTGACAAAGGACAATCCAACAGCTACTACTATTTGTTATCGATGCCGGCCATTCCTATTCATTTGATCGCTAAGGTATCACATAATCATAATAATTAATTGTGCAAGCGTCAAAAACAAAATATCTAGTCTTGTTTAGGGATACAATGCACTGCAAGAGCCATAAAACAGAACGCAATGGATTCCAAACTCGTATTTTTATGGCAATGTTTCTGAATCCACTCCTAGTTCGATCACCTACTTACTCTTTTTTTTTTTATCAGCAAAGATAATATGTATATATATATTAGAAAAAGTACATAATACAAGCTGTACCATTACAAGTAAACACCCAAAACCCCAGACAAACCTGTGGCAGATTAATACATAAAAATACATGGATTAAGATGCCAAAAGTCAGAATAGGGTGCGAGTTATCCCAAAAAAAAAAAAACAGGTGTCTAAGTAGTATGCCCCCCTTTAATAATAAACGCCTCTGTCATATTACTTGACCAGAAATGAAAGGATTCAACGAATCCATGTTCCCCGTTTTTAATCCAAGACCAACACGAGAACAAAGCAGCTTCCATCACTTTAACAGGATTGAAGCTTTCATTGTGGAAAAGGATTCTATTTCTATGCTTCCAAATGTTCCATGTCAAAGCCAACCACCATAGTGACCATCTGTGGGAAGTGATTCCTATGCTTTGGAAGAAAGCAGATTGTGTGTAGTGTTGTCTAGGTAAATCAGAGAAAGCACCCAGGATGTTTGCCCATGTCATGGATTCCCACCACAACACCCTGATTCGGTGGCAACCAAAAAAAAGGTGTGCATTGTCCTCGTCGTTGTTCCTACAGAACGGGCATAACGTATCACTAATGTCTATGTTTCTCCTACGTAAATTTG
>PYAF01003410.1:1191372-1207941 GCA_007407185.1 Glycine tomentella | reverse complement strand
AAGTCACCCAATATACACCATAATCCTCCGACATGTGCATTTTTTAGTTGTTTCAAATCCTCCCACAATTTCCTTTTTAGCGAAGCCTCACAAGATGAGTACACATTCACGATGACGACTTTAGATCCATCTGGAACCCATACCCCTTCTAACATGATAAATCCAGCACCTAGGACCTTAGTCTGTACTTTAAAAACATCATCACTCCATAAGCACAAAAGACCCCCAGCTCTGTTATTTGCTGGTGAGAATTCCCATTTAACCTCCGAATCACCCCATAATGCTTGACACATCCTGACGTCTATTGTATCCTTTTTTGTCTCCTGCAAGCATGCCATGTCCACCCTCTCCTTGATCACCAATTTTCTGATTGCAGCCCACTTGACCCCCCCACCCAGCCCTCTTATGTTGTACGATATTATGTTCATTGATTGAATTGACTATTTCCCAACCTCGTAGCCTCTGCCACATCTCTTTCTTCCAGGTCTGATAATTCTTTCAATATGATGTTTTGATTGTTACAGGTTACACCCAAAGATTTAGCCAATATCCATTCCTCCTGTATGTCTGATCTCCACACATCCTTCACCAACTTGCCATCAGATTCTAAAGAGTCAGAGGAAGCCGAGGTCAATGTTTTACCCCCCCAAGCAACTATTTCTTTTAGGCCGCTTCCTTGATCCTCAATGGGCGATGAAATTAATTGTCGGTTAGTGGCCTGTTTTGCTACAGTTGAAGATTGTCCAGCATCAATTTGGTGATTATTGTCTACCTGTATGTTGGGCTCAGGTTGCTTTCTACACCCCCTACATCTGGAATATACCCTCCAGGGGGTGTCATTTTGTTTTGTAAACACTTTGGGCCCAATTTCCTGTTGGCCCAAGATTTTGAATTTGCTTGCTGTCCTGCTACTATTCCAAAGACCCTCAGGGGTGCTCCTTTTGTCCTTTGCGTCATTTTCATCTGCTGCTGTTGACTGGTTGGTAATATCCTGCCTGGGTGGGTCCCTTCCTTGTATGTAGCTTAAAGAGTTATTTGCTCCCAACTTCCGATCTTCTTCTTCTCTCTCCCAAAAGCGTGTTATGTGCAGTCTGTGCCATACCTGCCTTGTGCTCGCTGCCTCTGATTTCTGCTGCACTGTTCGTACCCTCTTCGTGCCTGATGTCGACATCTACTTGGGGACTGTGTCCTCTAACCAGGTCTATGTGATGGACCGCCGGTCCCAACAATTGGCTTTGACCCTCGGTCAAAGTGACCAACCTCCCGCACTGACCACCATCGGCCCTTTCCGCCTCCGTCGCCGGCTGTGTTGTCGGAGTTTCAGGCACATAGCTGGTCTTCGGTATGTCTCCGCCACCGAACCCGGTCAGACTCTCATCTGACCAGATCTCCTCCTCCTCCGATGTTGGGTACCTCTCGCTGAAGACTCTACAGGGGTTCGAACAAGTCTCTTCTGTTATGTGGACGGCCATGGTGTTTTAATCAGCACCCTTGCCCTGTCTAGACGTTGGATTTCTTCAGTATCATCATGTAGCTCAACAACATCACCTATCCCTGCTACTATAGTTCTAATATGGTCCTGCTTCCAGGCGTGCAACGGAATACCCCAGCAGACAACCCACACGAGCCTGAAGCCCGTTCGTAGAGTTGGACTCCATTTTTCCATTGAATTAAAAAGAGATCCATCCCTTTCTTTTTCCTCCCTCATCATTTCCTCAGCTTTGGAATCAGTTAACCCCATGAGAAGCACCATGTCATCTCCCATATATCTGGGTCTAATGTCTTCGTTTCCGTCCCATAGCCATTCTTCTTCAATTCTATCAAACGCCGATAACTTGCTTAATCTGCCTACCCAAACCTCTCGACACCAATTCCATTCCTCCTCCGGTATAGTTAACTGCACAGTCGATACAGAGGGTGTGTTATTTGCAAGTGTCCTCCGCCATGGCTGCCTGTATGAATTCCCGTTGAGGACCTGAGCATAAGATGGCCTGCGATTCTGTTGGTATCCATTAACACCTGAGGTACCTACAGCGCTGGTGTCAATCTTCTGTTTTCCTTTATTTTTTTCTACCCTGTTGTCCTCCATTACCATTCTGTCAAGCTTATCATTGCTTGCCCTCACCTTCAGCCTTACAGGCCGATCATGTTTAGGGAGATTGACGTGAAGTTTAAGTCCTCCAACGACCAGATTATCCAACACACCTTCAAGCTTACGTACATCTTTGACCCCTCTAAAGCGCACAAAGCCGTATTTTCTGCCGTTTTTGTTCCTCTGTTTAGGGATGAAGATCTCTCGCACATCACCCCATTTCTTGAATACGGACCACAGCTCGGTTTCCCTCGTGTCATCAGGAAAGCGAGTGAAGTAGAAGGTCGTGACATCTGCATCTTCCCTCCAATTCTTTTTGTTGTTAAAATCTGTCGTCGTCTCCGCTGCTGCCGAGTCCCGTTGGCGATGCCCTTTTCCGACGATATAGAGATGTGGATAGTCCCTATGTCTACCCCTAAACCTATCCCTGTGGGTCACTCTAACCCAACCATGCTCGCTCTCTCTATCTCTCTCTCTGTCTCGGTCTCGCTCTCTGTCTCTCTAACTCTCTCTCTCTAGCTCTCTCTCTCTCACTCTCTCTCATTGCACCTACTTACTTGAGAGACATTAGTTTCATAGAACGACAAGAGAAAAGTACCAAAATCACCGATGATTACTGATTTCATAGACTAATATAACATTCTTATAATTTTATAAATATGCACAATTTCATGGACTCTCATTTGGTTATTATTCCAGAAATAATTCAGAATGTCTACCAATGCATAAAGTTGTATATATGAACAATTCTTATTTACGATTAAGAAAGAAAGACAACTCTACATACAAATTCCCTGCACTGAAAAACATATATATAGAAGTCACATATACAGCAGGAAAACGAAATGTTCAAGTAAGAACGGGAAATGTCACCACAAAGGCATCAAATGACATTATTTTGTACAACAAAAGATACGAGTCACTTCACTCACTTCCTTTGATTCATACCTCTTACTCGTTGCAAGACACGAACACATTCACAAAACACTGAAAAATCAAGAGCGGAGAGACCTACACCGGCTTGAAGCCTGGAACTTGAGTAAGAGCATGGATTCTGATAAATGACAAGGTCAAAACCACCAAATTTACTGATTAGACCCTCAAGTTTTTTACTAGTCAGCTTTTGAATGTCTTCAATCTGAACCAGAGTCCCAGTTTGTCCAGATTGACGCCACCATCTCTCAAGAATCTTTCTTTTTGTTTCAGAAGTCTCAACCGAGACAACAGCTTTTATTTTAATACCAAGGCGGTGCAGGGAAATTTCTGCCCCACCAAGACCACTAAAGAGTGATAACATTGTCAGTCCATGAGGGAAGATGGGCCTTAACACAGAAAGATGATACCCCAATGTGTCTGTCTGGAAGCAGTATTTTAGTGATTTAAGTCTTTCGGCAACATTTCCCTCGGCAGCACGAGTGTGATTCAAAGGGTAGCCTAAAATGAGCTCCAACTGTTCAGGCTCCACAGGACCAAGTTTGAATTTGCCAATCCACACAAGATTCAATCCGCGACAATAATGAAGAATGTCTTTTTGCCGTTCAGATGTGAGCACTCCACGTGAATCAGCTAGAAAATTTCCCAGTCGATCACAAGTTTGAGCTATTCCATTAGTTTCACAATAGATGCTGCTCAATTGCTTCCTTGAATCCCAAGGTGGCCACCATTTCTTTGTCTGTGGCATTGCATCTTCAATAGTCATAGGTGGCTTTGGGAGGATGTGGAATCTGTTTTCAACTGGAAGATTGTGTATGTAACCTTCTATTCTATCTATAGCCGAAAAGGACTGAGCATTCGCAAATTCAGGTTCAATACCATATAAAAACTTAGACATCTTTGTCCATGAGTCATAGGATATGTTTGAAACATTCCCAAAAAAGAAAAATGGTGGCTTTGCTGCCACACTACTGAGACTCCTGGATGGATTTGGTTTGGGACGTCTCGACATTTCAGCAACAACAGCATCAACCCTTTCTTCCACCCAAGAAGGTTCAAGACAAGTGACTGGATCATCATCATGTTCATACTTGGGCCTTTTACCTCTACCATTCTCCACAACATCCAAATATTGGTCAGAAACATTGCTGGGAAATGCATCAATACCTTCTTCCTTCACCATATCATCATTATAAGTTTCCTCTAAGTTGACCTGGCTTGATTGTGGAGGTTCATGGCTAAAATCCTCAACTTTCACTTCTGCTGTACCATATAAATCCATTTCTGGTTCTTCTTTGATCCCCACAGAATAAGTAGAAGTGGTGGAAAACTAGACAAACAAGAAATTTCATCACTCAGTAAACACCTGACTGATTATTAGTACTAAAAAATGACTTGGCACAATAAAATTTTATCCAGATCAAGCCAAACACGACCTTAACTTTTATTTAATAGGTTTCTTAGCACTTTTGTTGATTCCATGCATGTCATACAAGATTTAAATAATATAATATACAAAGAAAAGTAAATTCATTTACGAGAAGTTTTGACATTATATAGTTAAATTATAAATATTCTTTTATGTATTTTTGTTTTTCTGGTACACTTCTTATTCTAGTTAGCACCTGATAACTCTGTTCCACGCAGTTGACTAGTTGTAAAAGAACAGGAGTATGGAAAATGTTTAATTTTGGTCATGCATTATAGAAAATGTAAGCAAAGCTTCTCCATAGTTATCCTTTCAGTTTTTTTCCTTCAAGTTTCACTGCATCTTTTGCTTTACCAGTTAATTTTACACTATTTTGCTTCAGTTTTACAAGTTCCTAAACTCCCATAGGGGCCCATTTCAACATACAGACAGTGCATATACTTGTCACTTGCCACAACTTCATTTACATGCATAAAGTTTAAAATAAAAAAATGTAAGATGCTATGAAGCAATGTTCATTATTGTGAAATCGAGTATATTATTATATATAAACACAAGAAGCTGGATTACAAAAAATGATAAAACATAAAATTTGAAACATAACAAGTAAAAATTCTAACCTTATATTCCATCACATAATCGATCCCATTTTGTTCAGCAAAAATAAAGTTTGCAAGCTCTGAAATTGGAGCCTCTGAACCTGAAAACCAGACAATTGGTAAGCTAAAACTCAAGTCCTGATAATTGTAAAGGATGTGAATGGAAAAGAATAGATATCATTTTCCAGATTTATAGAAGGCAATAGTATGATTTCTATTGAATGCGAGCCCTGGCACAACGATAAAGTTGTGTTTTGGTGACTTGTTGGACATGGGTTCGAATTCGGAAACAGCCTCTTTGCATATGCAAGGGTAAGGCTGCGTACAATATCCCTCCCCCTTACCTGTGCATAACGTGGAGTCTCCGAGCAATGGGATACGTAGTTTTTTTTATAGTGTTTTTAATAGTATGATTTCTATTCCATTGATATCATCTCCTAATTCTAAAGATTAATACTTTTTAAATGCAAGACTGTAAACCTAATCTCACAGCTGCATAGTTCAAAAAAGATCAGCTTTCACAAAGAATTACCTAATTTATCAATTGCTGATGATACTTCATTCTCAGAGAAACCCATTTCAAACAATTGAAGAGTTTTTGCCATAATTCCAAAGAGTTTTTCATTGGTGACCTGTGATCCCACAAATAACAAAAATTTAGACGCATAATATAGACATAATAAGATACATAAATTAACATAAGAGGAGGGAAGATTTCTTGACAGGAAATAGAATACGAAGAAAGAGGATAAAACTAAGCATAATACAAATGCATAGTAAATCTATCTGACTTATCCACATATCTGCTAAGGAAACACCTGATAAAAGTCACAAGTAGAATCCTCTAAAAATGTCATAAATAAAATGTATAATAAAGCAATCTGAATCTTGTTCTCATTTGTTCTTGCATTGCCCATATGTTTCTTATCTCTGGACTCTGGAGTAACTTATTTCATGTTTTTGGTGAACACTGGATTTGTCCCAAGGACCTTCAGAAGTTCTTAGGTGTTAATTAAGAGGAGTTGGTAATAGCAAAGGTGCCCAAAAGCTTTGGTGATTTTCTCAATCTGCGGTTCTTCAGTGTATTTGGTTGGAAAGAAGTATTAGAATCTTCTAGGGACAGCAGTTTTCTGTTGAGTTCATTCAAGATTGAGTAGTTTTTCTATCTTCTTTGTGATGTTCCGCTCTTAGTCTTTTCAGGGGGTGCCTCTGTTAGATCTTCAGAGATTGGCATGACGTGTTGCATGCTTCTTGATTTTTTTCATTTATTTCAGTTGTATCATCTTTAGTTCTTGAGAATTTTTATCCTCTTTTTGTGGCTTTCTTTTCTATCTAAATATCTTTTTTTACTTACTCAAAAAAGTCAATAGTTGAACATAAGAGAATCCCTGAAAACAACCTGCCCCACAATAAATGTGTGTAAAATCTTTTCCTTTATTTCACAAGCATTCTGCGTTGAGAAAATATACAAAACTACAACATACACAGATACTACAAAACTTTGTACTCCTCACTCCAGTTGAAAACCACTACAACTACTCAAATTGTGACCACCCAAAATTCTCTGAAAATCCCAAATAATCTACTCCAAAAGGATAAAGCAATCAAGCTTCTACTCATTTCAAACTATTGCAATGCATAGTTCACATGACAGGAAAAGTATTCGCGAAAGGATATGTATTTTCCACTCGAGGTAAAACTATACAACATTAGAATCACATCCAAGTCTTAAGAAAAGCAAGTAAAGGCTATAGTTATGTTCCCTTCATAATGTCTTCCTCATTTCTTTGCCTTGTCTTTTTTCTCTCATGAATTAAGTATACAACATTGAGGAATGACGTTATACGAGAAAGGATTGGTATAGCACCCACTGAGAAAGAGATGACAAAAAATCGGTTAAGGTGGTTTGGCCATGTACAAAGAAGGCCACAAGAGGCGCTAGTTAGAAGAGTAGATTGCCTTATTTTTTGTCCAAGGAAAAAGAGAAGAGGGAGACCAAAAAGGACATTGGAGGAAAATCATCAAGGGAGATCGAGCTTTCATTTATTTTTTATTTGAATGATTACCCCATCTAATTGTATGTTAAAAAGAGATTAGTGCTTGATATGTTAATATTTCTGAAACTTTGATTTTTAATCAATAGTGTCGTGTGATCCATGTAGCCGACCTTACCCAGTGGGATAAGGCTTTGTTGTTGTTATTGAATAAAGATACAACATGTAGCAACATGGACCATATTATTTTTCCTAATGCATAATAAAGTTGAGGGTTAACTTAAAAACCTGACTAACAGAAATACAGTATTTATCTCCTGAAATAATATCATTATTGGGTCAAAATTCAAATATCAAAACCTCATTTCCTCTGCCATAATAGGTGAAGGTGATATCATCTGGTTCCTTTTTCATTTTTTTAGCAATCTGCAAAGCAAAGATGAAGTCCACCAGCTCAGAAATTGATGCTTCATCACCTATAATGAAACAAAAAAAAAAATCCTTATTGTTGCCAGTAATCCATAAACATAGGCATGAACTTCTATCTGCATAAATTTACATACTATGCCAATAAGGTAATTAGATTAGACCTCAGACAATCACTGAAAACACACACATACAAAATAAGTCTACAACCAGACAAATTCAAAAACTTGCTCAAATTATTCATAGTAACTTAGTATTGTTTTCATTTCTGACAAGAGACCAACCTTGATCAGGCCACCTAAAAGTTAATCATCAAAGCACAAATATTATATAGAATATTCCAATCTAAACATTTCAATTCAGTACATGCTTAACGTCAGCTTTTTGTTCATGTACTTTGTCCTGGTATTACTTGCATGTCCAAGCATGCAGCCACGAATTAATAATTCAAGCAAACATATATCTATTGATGTCCTGCACTACTTTCTTGGCAACTCAAAAAGACCTATACAACATATGTTTCTAGGTCAATTACAACAAGAACTGAATGAAAATCGTTATGGCAAATATGGCCTAAATAGAGTAATAAAGTATACACCAATTGCACAAAGCAACAGTTTAGGTAAAATATTCTCATACCAAGTTTGTGGATTGCAAATTCAACTTCCTCCACAGAGAAATTCATCATCAGTAAGGAACCTCTTTTATCATCAATGACTCCACTAAGTTCATCAGGCTCCTGCAACAGAGATTTTGTCAAACAAGAATGAAATTGAATTAAGCAAAACATATGCTATATTAAGGGACATGTTGAAACTAGAAAGAAAATCTTACTACCAGGTACAATAAAGAGAATCAATTGTCAAGGTCAACAAGGGCACGCAGAAATACATCACGATGCATATTTAATTGTCACCCTAGACAGAAAAAGCAAATGCATCACCTGCCGGTAGTGCATGTGACATACCAGTGACTACAAGTTTAGATTATGCACATGGTCTATGCAACAACACACCTTTTTAAAAATTATGCAAATGGTTTTAAAGGTTGACAATGAGATGCAAGAAAATCTGAAAAGCAATTATTTGAAAGAAAATATCTATTTGGAATTTGGGATGACATGAGAGTACACCTGAACAAAAAGAGTAAACTAACATACATTCGCAAAGTACATCTAGCACAAATATGTGACATCAATAAATCAGAAGAACTAGCTGGTAACATATGATTATAGTGTGCAATAAAGCAACAACAGCAACAAAAGCATTAGCCCACCAGGTGAGGTTGGCTACATGAATCACATGACACCATTTGGGTCAATGCAAATACTCAACTCATTCCTACCATGATGTGCTCTGACTAAATTTTGTAATAAATCAATTGATGTCTTCTGAGGAATAAGAAGCAAGTACCTCCTTCACTTGACTGACATTGCAAATCTCTGGAGGATCCTTATCATCAAATAAGCTATCCAGAGAATCAGAAGACTGTGAATTTGATTTTTGAAGAACCTAAATGATTACAAAGCAAATTGAAAAGGAAGTTAAAGTTTTACATAAACCATATACAGAATTAATTCTTTACAAAGTGCACACATTTTGATAGTTAATCCCACACATGCAAACATTTGCAGAAGTAAAATATGGCTTGGTAGCAGCACAATATAAAGAAGGAAGTTGCACAATTTGGAATTATCACGAACAATTCTTTGAGGATCCTTTGCTTAGAACATCAGGTTATAAATTCATTTATTAGCAATCAGTGCTATTAACAAAATAATTTAAAGAGATGGTGAATAAATGTAGGAAAAGCATGGAAAAAAAGCCACATATAAACTAAAACTACAAACAAATAAAGAATCAAGGGCATTGTAATCTCATCAGTCGATCACTTGAAATATCTAATAGTTCTCTCTAACAAAATAATTCACATAATGCAAACAGGAAAGGAAAGGAGAGTCAACACTCAACACTTGAATAAATTAATCAACTAAAAAAAGGTCAAATTCTCATTATACCTTTAAAATTTAACCCATAGAGTCAGTAAATAGAACCAAAATTTCTAGCCTAAAAGGTTTAAAATTGGGAAGGAGGGGTGATGGAAGGCATCAAGTTACCTCTTTTGAGTGACCATCAGGATAGAAATTTGGGGTACTTCTACCCCTGCTAGTATTGTGAGAACCACCCAAAGAATCAGATGAGTCACAATTGGATTTATGAGCCTAATCAATTGGAAATAATAGTCATCGATCAGAATATTAAGTCCAAAGTTTAGAAAGCATATTGGCAGCAATATTAACATATGAAGGGAGCAAAGAGAGCTGCTGAGTATCATTACAAGTTTCTAATCATTCAAAAAAGTCAAAGAATGAAGCAATATTTTATCACTGTTCCAACTCCACATAAAATATATATAGCTTATGAAGTATTTTACTATCTAGTTCTGCAAATTGACAAAAAAAAAAAAAAAAAAACAAACTAATTTGTCCTATATTCATCAATATAAAATATAGTGAAGGGTGAGTCAAGAACACATCATATTAGAGTAAATGTTTATTTTGGTTCTCTAAATATATACTCACTATTTACAATTTACAAATATCTACATTTATCCTATCCAAACTCCTAATCCTATTATGTAGAACTTCAAATTCAAAACCCCTTTTGACTCTTTTAACACTCCCACTCAAGCTAGCTTGAAAATTCTTTCAGAGACAGCTTGCCGGCTGATTCATTAATGTTCTTATTGGACAACCCATTGATGAGACCGTCTTCATAGTTTGTGCAGGTCTATCCAATTTTTATCTTTCTTTTTAACGAAGTGTTATTTACTTCTATGAGCCTGGTTCTGTCATAAAAACCAGGACATTTAGCTACAGAGATTGCAGACTTGTCACAGTAAGCCTTCATAGGTGCAGAGTTGTCAACCTGTAATTATTTAGTAGTATTTAAGTCCACATAATCTCACAAATTCCATGACCATTGATATAATTCCACATACACCTAGCCACCATATTTTGTTTCTTACTTTGCAATGCAGTAATATTCCTTGCAGGTTGTATCTCCGTATTAAATTCGATATCAATCAGAATTTGAAACTTCATGACTCTTTCAATAACCTATATCATTGGAAGACCAAAATGGGCATTTACTTACTAAAAAACATTTAGCATCAGGACCATGGCATCATAAAAAAGTTAATTAAAAAAAGAAAAACTATCATTAGTGAATGTTTGGATTAGTTTATGCTGTGTTCAAAAGAACTTTTAGCCAAGAGCTTCCTAAGAGAGCTTTTTGAGAAAATAATATATTTGCCCATAAATAATTGTTACCAAACAAGCACAAGATAAGAATTTTGATGGAGATTTTATCACTGTACTGCACTAACATTTGAGGGTCATCTTCCTCCAACAGCAGAACAGGCAGCCAGCAACCTAAAGTAGCTTTACTAGATACCAAAAGCAATAAATACCATAAACTAAAGTGTTCATACCCAGTCAAAATCACACACATAGTCCAATTAAAATATATATGGGAAAGCAAATGGACATTTATTATTTACTTAAATTTCTAGTATACTATTGCACTAGACACCTCATACTTGACAAAATGACATAATTAAAGAATAATACTTTCAACTTTAAAAAAGATGGCTCAGTGCACAAGGTTTTTGAGTCTTTTGTAAGGAAATTTATACAGAGCAAAAGAACCTTTCAAATAAAAAACTAATTAGGTTTTTTTGTTTTACCATTATTCTACTTTGTACAAGGAATAAGTAATTCAAGGACTATGCTTATAAAATGATAATTTGAATCCTTAATGTATATGCATATCTTCTCTATGTACAAATTAACATTTCTCATCACAATGAACATGCAGAACATTGTTCAGCTTTTAACATTATTTACAAAAGTTAAAATGTAAAAAAATAAAAACTTCCCAAAATCCCAATCCCAAGAGTACCGACAATAAAAAACACTAACATATATTTTGGTCTACTTACTGAATATCTCAAGAGAGCCTCTAGTAAAATATCAGAATTCTCTTCACCTGTAAATTTCAAAGAAAACCAATCAGAACCACAATACTTCAAATGGAAAAGTGAAACACCTCAGACATTCATCAAATTTTTCATGCATTTAGTGCATAACATAAGTATCCGGCTCCCACGTAATGTACCATTCTCCTCTATCACTTTATCAACAAGGCATGGTAGGAATCCCATTCCGATAAAGAACGCTCGTAGTTTGCCTCCAGATGAACTTGCAACGTTGTCCTGGTAATCATGAAGAAGTTAAACATAAGAAAACAAATAAAAATGAAAAATTAATGAAGACAATTATTTTTATATAATGTTATATGTATTATAATTTATACATAGTGAACAAGTAGAAATAATGTACTTACAGCAGTACTACTTGTACTGTGCTGTTTATCCATATAAACATATATAATTATCTTTGCTGATTAAAAAAAAGAGATGAAAATGGAGAGAATTCATAAAACCGGCACGATAGGGTGAAAGCGAACAATCAACAAACATAATCTGTAAAAGGCTTTTGAAACATTGATAATCTCACATACAAAAATGAGATTATCCCTTTCACACACAGGGCTAAGATGTATATACATTGATCATTGAATGGATCTTTCTTATAGATTTTTTTTCAATCGGAATTTGGTTACCGTAGTTTTGGTTTCCTCATCAGATTACCTAAGAATAAGATCTCTTGTAAGAAAATAGAAACTCATAACATGCTCAGTAACAGAGATTGGAAAAGCACAAACTGATACAGCATTAGCTTTATTCAATTCATAATTAATTTACATTTTTCACAGAAGTAATTAACACTGGAATCTCTCGGAGATATGAATCAAAATTATACATAGGCCAACCGCCAACCCCCTAAAGCATAAGATTTTTGATTGAATTGCTCCTTGATATGGATTCTGTGCTTGTCTAATAGGTGTTTCACTGTTTTGAACTTCCCCCAATCTTACAAATAAACTAAACTTTAGCATAAGGAAGTAATGCACCCACAAGTCAAGCCAGAAAGACTATTCCATGAGAAAGCTTGTTAAGAAATATTGTTCAAAATTCATCTTAGGCTTGTACTAAATAGTTTAAGCTTTTGCAGCGAATAGTTTCTTGAAAAAAAAATCAGTTGAAGAAGGCATTGTATGATATTGTCCAAAGTTCATATAATTGTTCAAATGTATCATGCTTAAAACCATGAAGCTATAAGGTTCAGTGTAGTGGCTATTAGCAGATAATGGTAAAGAACTATGGGCATAATGAGAGAACATGCATCCCAAGATATGATTGACAGCATCTAAAATTCAGTACGTGCACTGTATATATATTGAGAGATGAGCAGCATACCCCAACATCCCGTGAAAATGAAGTATAAGGTGGTAACTCATAATCCAAATCCTCAGTTTTTGGAACCATAACAGTTTTTCCTTCTCTTCTATTTGGATTCCCGGCCATTTTACCTGTATATTTAAACAACAGTTTGTGATTGCATTAATACAATGGCTATTTCAACTTTTTAGTGGAATGACTTGCATAATTATACTAGAAGACCAGTCCCACAAAACCTTGCATAAGTTTAAACCTGAAGATAAATATAATATAAAATCAAACATCAAACGAAATAAAACATTTTCAACATGCACTAACTGCATAGCCCCAGCATACTGATTCTATAAACCATGGTTTCACATGCATCATACTGAAAGAAATTGCATTATTTTTGTAAATCACGGGAAAACACAAAGCAACAACTGCTGCAACACAACAGGCGAAACAGCCACATTGGACTGCATCAGGCTGCAACGTGCTTTATAGTCCTCACACGATTAGTTTTTCAGTCTTCCTCTTTCTTAGATAATATAGTAAAATGATAATGAGTAAGTAATGAGGAAGATGTGGAACTGGGAGCGAGAACAAGAGATGTACAATGTTTAAAACGAGTCATGATGAATTATATTTGGTGCAAACATAAAACAAATTCACACTGCAACAGCAGCATAAGCATCGCAACAGCCGCAATGCCTGCCGGCAATCACAGAGGCCACAACAGTGACTTCGTTCGTCACCGCAATTTGAAACCATGCTATAAACCGTTCTTGTTTGTTAAGCTGAAATTTATTACATGTAAAGGCATGGTAATTACAGCTGTCAAAGTATAAAGAGGTAGCAACTATGATTAATGAAACCATGCTATAAACTAAGTATTTACTATTATGCAATATCAGTGAGACATGGCGATTATTTAATAAATTTTAATTAATTATTCTGAGGTAACAAACGTAACATTAGAGTAGGTATTACTGTATGGATTACAAAAGCTCCAAGGGTTATCCAGGACAATCAAGGTTCTAACAAGTAAATCCTAGTTAACCTGCTAAAACATACTAAGCCCCATTTTTGTTCTTATTTTCAAAAACTCTCCTCTCTCTCTCTCTCTCTCTCCCTCTCCCTCTCCCTCTCTCTCTCTCTCTGTTTTTCCTCAATCAAATAATAGTAAAAGAAAAACATGTCGAGAAAAAAACGGTTCTGTAAATTCACCCATTTCTTATACGCAGGTAGAATTGATTAATCACATGTCAGGGCCAAACCCAAGGGCATGCGTGGTTGCGGAACCGGACCGGACCGGATAGAACCAGTTCCGGTTCATGCAGGAACTAAAAATTCAGCGAAAGCGTTAAAAGGAAGAGGTTGGGAGTGTGAGAAACGGAAATGCAATAGAAGAGGCGAATGGAGAATACCTGATCGGAAGGGATAGCGGCGCGTGGTGTACACTCGCTCCACACCCGAGTGAATCTAGACAAAGATTCCTCCTCCCCAGACAGGAAGAGAAGAAACACAGCACACACAGAAAAGTAGTAATTCAGATTTCACGGTGACAGTAAAAGTAGATTGAACTGAACAGAACTTAAATACACAACACAACAGCATAACATGAGTCATAGGGGATTCGTGGGTCCCACCCCGTGCCATCTCAACTGACTCTGTCACACGTAGTATTTTGCTTTTGTGTCTTTGTGTCCGTCGCACCTATTTATTTTATTCTTCTATGTTTTTTAGGTCAAAACATATTTTGGAACACTCGCAAATTTTTAGAACAATTACTACATTTTACAGAATAGAACTACAGTAAATAGGAGTTACTCACTCCATTACTTTTCTGCAAAAATTATATGGTGATTTAGCATTATCTAAGTTTTATGTATTTTAAAATTATAAGATTATAATTTATGTTAAACTACAATAATGAGAATAGAATGAGTATTATGCTAGGATTAATGGATATCTCATTCTCATTCACTTAAATATCTGCATGTTTAGAAAAGTCATCTGATATTGTTTATCTGATTTCTTTTAGAGATAAGTAAGAGAAAAGTCACAGATTTAATTTTTCAGCTAAAAATTAATAAATTAATAATCAATATTTATCGTTAAAAAAAGTGATAAAGCAAAAGTTTATTTTTCTCATTATGTCTTAAAGTTGATTAATAGTCCAAAAACTTATTCATGTTAAGTACCAAAGAGGTAACCATCTCTTGTCTAAATTGGGATAGAGTCTTCATTGCTCTAATAATTATGTGCTCCTTGGTAGTATGCTCTTTTTGTTAAATTATTGGGGAAGTCAATATATAGGATTTAGATCATAAAAGATGTCTCTCCAAGCTTTATAAGATGCAGGCACATTTTGAGATCATGAATGTTTATCGTGGTTATTTTATGATCAAATTTGATACAAAAGTAATTAGAGAAAAACTCCTAATAGAAGACTTTGGATGTTTTTTGACCATTATATTGCATCAAGACAATAACAATAAAATTATTGATTTCATTCGGTGAAACTCAATCTCAAGCAAAGCTATTTTAATTCTCATTGGAAATATCAAATTTCACTCTTTTATAAGACAATATGAAGAAGAAGAAGAAGAAAAATATGTAATGTAGATTTCTGAAAATAGATAACACGACCATAATTTTTATATCTTATTCCAAACATATAATGGTACCTTCGCAAACTCACATTCTCGAAAATAAATTAATTTGTATGTCTTGAAAATCATCAAAAACTTTCACCATTAAAAATTTTCATTCATGATTTACATTTACAATTACCAGCAAACTTAAACAGGTGTATTTGCGTACTGAAAGGAAAAACAATATATAGAATTGATTATCTTCCTACAAAATGAAACAATATACTTAAACAGGTGAATTTATATGAATTTAACGGATATAATCTTTTTTAAAAATCTTTTACTATGTCAACCAATTAAAAATAAACTGTTGTAACTTTAATAATTATAAAAATAAACCAAATTAACATAAATATTTGTGATTAAATAAGAGTAAAAATCAAGTTATGTCTTTGCCCTGTCGATACATATCCATCTTTTTTCTTATTATGTTTCTTAAAGTGGACCTTTCGTTGATTGAGTCATCACGTTCGTTCGTTTAAATCAGATTAAGCACATTAAAAAAAAATGGGACAGAATAGTTACAGGGTTCAACAATTAGCAACATAACCATCACAGAATCGAAGGTTTAGCAAGTTTTTTCAAGTTCGACAAAGAGTTCATGAAAATCTGCAACAAAGAAACAACCTTGTAGTATATTGATCGCTGACGGCCGAAATACAAAAGAGGTTACACTTTCATTAAAAGCATATTTTGAATCCATACCGCTCGAAAGATCCATGACATCAGTTTGACCCTTTATATCAATCAGTAGTAAACAAAAAAGCAGTAAAAAAAAAAAAAAAAAAAAAAGATTGAATAGGAACCCAGCTTCCCAACAGTGGCACAATCAGGCATGCATTGATCCATCTTTTCGCAAAGATCCAAAACGTGCCTCGACATTTATAAGAAAACTTTAAGATCCATTTTTGACACGAGTACCTTCGTCCGGCTGTAGTGTTCTTGGATCAAGTGGGATACTCCCAATCTTCAAAAGACCCGAAGACTCGGCAAATCCATTAACTTTGACTTGCATTGAGCCTACTGTGATAACATCAAGCGGTTCCTTATTAGCAACACTAATGCCAGATGGTTTAGTCTCCACCTGTTTTGG
>PYAF01003410.1:1150026-1191272 GCA_007407185.1 Glycine tomentella | reverse complement strand
TTTAAGATCCATTTTTGACACGAGTACCTTCGTCCGGCTGTAGTGTTCTTGGATCAAGTGGGATACTCCCAATCTTCAAAAGACCCGAAGACTCGGCAAATCCATTAACTTTGACTTGCATTGAGCCTACTGTGATAACATCAAGCGGTTCCTTATTAGCAACACTAATGCCAGATGGTTTAGTCTCCACCTGTTTTGGGGTAATAGTAACTGAACCAATCTTAAGGACAGAAGCAGTATCTTCTTTCTCAACTGAACCATTCTCAGCCTTTTCATCCACAGATGCGGTGCTTGTGACCTCAGAGCTACTAACAATATGTCCAGCACTTGAAGTCTGTTTTAGGCTATCAAACTCGTCATCCATCTTTGAATTCTTCTCATCACTGACTGGAGGGATGTCATCGATAAAATTCAACTTCCGAGGTGGTTCTAATGTGGGTAACATTAATGGATTTTTAAAACTTCTGATTAGCAACTTAGTCTTTTCTTCTAGCATGATATTCTGACGATTTTCATAATACATAAAGTCATCAAGCAAAGATGTCTTCAAATGATGGTTTTTGAATATTTTCAGCATTTCCAAACCTTTACTATACATTATCTGCACAAGAGGAATGGGGGTTTGATAGTCAAGATTACTTCAAATAATAGTAACGGATAAAAAATGCACACCCCCTTGAAAATCTACAAAAGGTAACAAAACCAAAATGACACAAATTAAACATAACAGCTCCACAAAAAAAAAAAAAAAACACTTGTAATACTTCAATCAAGACAATCAAGTTATAGAAGTATCACAAAATGACAATCTGAAAGCCTCTACACATTCAAGCTCGTGAGGGCAGGGATCTACTAACTCAATAATCCCCTTTAATAACACACCATGTTTTCATAAATTTAAAGTTTTACATAGAGCACACAGGTTCAATGTACTTAATCAGGTAAAACTTACTCAAATATTAATGTTAAAATGTTTATAGGTTGGGCAGACTTGTCAAATCTACATTGGTAAAGGAACTGCTGAACCAAAAAACAATATACATACCTCTTGTGTGTCTCTGCTATTAGTAACAGGTTTGTTCTCATTGTTCTCTAGTATAATGTGCCTAAAATTTGCATTTGGCAAATCTTTTATGATGTGCCACTTTACAGGGAAGCTCCCACTCCATTTATCTTGCTGCCAAAAGTTCATGTCCTTATTGAAGTCAACAGGTCCAATCATCTCAGCGACCCCACAAAATTGACCACTTGCATTAACCTACATTGAAAAAAAAGGAAAAAAATGTCAGCAGGATCATTGAAGGGAAATTTCCAGATGCACATAAGTTTAGGTATCCAGACCAGAAAAATACAGAATCAAAATCCATTGAATGCATCATCATAATGTAAACTCACAGAAAAGAAAAGAAAGATTGGGCAGCTTCCAAATTTTCCAGAAGCTATTCTCTTAGCATCTTCATGAGCACTCTGCAGCTTCTTGTTTCCATGAGGTGTTGATGACCACACATTATATTTAATGCTTTTGTGCACATCATCTTCACTGTATGATTTTATAACAAAAAACTTTGCATTTTCATAGTTGACAGGGAAATCCTCCCTGTTATATTGATCAGTAGAAATGATGATATTCTCTTGTGTATTGCCATCTCCTATGTTTGTATAGGCTTTGACAGCCAGTGGAAATTTTGACTTACAATTACTAATTCTCGGGCCCCGATTTTGCTCACCTAAAACATCCGAACTTCCATTTACATCACTCAGTCCTTTACCAATGTGAACCTTTGGTCGAAGTTTAGCAACCACAGACTGTCCATTAGCATTAGATCCATAATCAGAAAATCCACTACTCAGAGGGGAAGCTATTTTTAATTGATTACGATGGGACAAAACATTTCCATTGGAAATAGTATCTACAGGATGGGTTGAGACATCAATGCTTCTGGCCTACAAAACCAACCAAAAATATTCAAGAAATTTTAAATTCTTTTAACAGACAATCCACTTTCAAGATGAAATAAGTCACCAAAAACGATAAGAATTTATAGAATAAAATAAAATGAATTAAGGAGGTAAAATGAAACAAACTAATACCATGAGTTAAACTCGACTTACGTAAAAGTTAGAGGGAGGCAACTACTGAAAAAGTTGTGGTACATAAATTGATTTTAACTTGGGATGGAAATTTGATTCATTTTATTTTCTACTATAGCTACTTGTTTAAAAATTTATCCAAACTCAATATCACATTGAGATTCCAAGAACAAAAGAGCTCCAACTCCATAAATTAATCCATATCTAGGAATTCTCTTCAAGTGTGTCCATTTCAGAGGCATAGTAACATCCAGGAAATGCAAATTATTAACTTTTACAGTATTATCAAGTATCAATATTTTTCTCGGTACATAGCTAACTTCATAGATATGATGATTCAAGTCAACAGCAGAATTGGGAAGTGGGCTCAGCATACTCAAATTAAAATACAGCTTTAAAAGAGTAGGATTCGTACCTGATGGACAGGTGACGAAGCCATATTAAGAAAACCCCTGCCACTTGTCACATCTTTCTTCGCCCCAGTATTATCTCTCGGACCTTCTGATATCCTGGCTAAGGAACTTGTGGGATTTGATAATGATTTTGAATAGTTCCTAGTAAAGGAACCAGAAGCTGAATTGAACTTATGTTTTAAACCTTTTCCATCAGGTCTGCTGACAGAAGCACTGGTATCAAACAATGGGTCAACAGAACTATTAGGGAAATTGTCTGGTTGAACAAGAGGAATATAAGCAGCTGAAGAAATAGGGTTTTGATAATTGGGGAGGGAGTAATATTGCTCTGCTCCTCCAAATGAACCATCAACTCCTATCATTGCACCAGGAATATAAGGATTGTATGGATTGTATGGAGACTGTGCAAATCCATAGCTAGGTGTATAATATACATATGGAAAACTTTCGCTTTGTGCACCCTGGCAAAGAAACAAGAATTCAAATCAGCTGTCAACCCAACATGTGACACATATACACAAGTAGAGGAGAACTAGACTCACTGTGTACTGAATATCAGGACCATCTACACCAAAAATCCTATGGTGGTCCTCCCATTCTCCGGGTGATTCGAATCCTAACCATAATAAATAACTAGTCAATATGATTCATACCCAATATACCATTAACTCAAGCCAAGGCATATAATTCTGATTTTACCTGTACAGTAATACCCATAATTGGTGGCAGCAGGGTAATATAAGTTCTGATCAACAACAAATTCAGGGGCTCCATCATTAAACATGGCTTGAAATTGTTGAATATTTGGGCTTGTCAGATGTGAGTTTAAATCAGTGCCTTCAATCTGAAAATCCAATAGATAGTAATAAAAGTTATTGTCATACTAACTCAGAAAGAAGACACGATGCACAGAATACAATAATGCCAGGTCATTGAAGTAGACATGATATATATTTAAAAACCAGAGGTTACAAAATTTCAATAAAATTATTACCAAATAAGCATCTGCATTTCTAGTTTCAGAAACATCATACATTTCCATACTAGAACTACTACCACTGCAAACAGCCATAATATGAGGTGTAAGCAAATAAAACAATCCAATAAATATTAAAGTGAGAAAATGGCATTCAAAAGAAACCAGACTAATCGACAATGAGCAGTAGATTCAATCATCTAAACTCTAAAGCAAGCAAAAACAATTGTGATGCACTTTTAAATCTAGGATTAATACCATTAACCACAGCAAACATGAAACACAGAACAAATGAACTACAAAGAAGTCATGACTAAAAAACTAAAACAAAATCCACCACGTCATGAAAACACTAAAAGTAATAGATACAGACATCCTTGTGAAAAACAACTTCATTAATCCCCAACTCCTAGTTAGTGTTACTGTTCGGGCACTTCTTTCACACAAACATCATTGTAAACAATCACATTGGGTTGAGTTATGAAAAGAAATCATACCACCAATTATATATATGGTATGCAAAGCTTCAAAGGGCCAATAGTTGAACCTTCCTTAACCCCAAATACACACTACAATATCGGCAAAGTGAGCTAAAATGCTATCAAAATTCCATTTCTCACAACACTCCCATAGTTGCTTACAAGGGTTAACTCACCAAGACAAAAGATTGGGAAGACCTAAATCTCACAGCTCAGCACGCTACAAAAGCTAAAACCCACGAATATCACTCATCAATTATCTACCAACCTTTCAAATCCCTTTGAAAGGAAAGTATCAACGCGGTTTGACCTCGGAATAATGAACCAGCTCAGTAACTTACCAATTAAGCAACCAATTTAGCCCCAAAAGAAACCCCCTTTCTAATCCTAGAAAAAAAAAAAAAAAAACTCCAGAATCGAGTACTCGCAAAACGAAAACCACAAAAAAAACCTCGTCCCTACAACTTCACAAGAACACTATTCTCCACTCGACCTAGCTCACGTTCGAGAAACACAACTTCAATCACCGAATATGAGAACTAACGAATCAATCGACACACACACACACGAGTAAAAAGACAAAGAAAGAAAAATAACGCATGAAAAAAGAGTATGATTCACCTGAAGGAAAAAGAAAAAAAAGAAAACAATTCAATGCATGGTTGGCACGAAACGCCGTCGTATGACGGAATTGGGGAGGGTAAAGAGCGAAGGAAGGGTCTTCTGGAACATTCCGATAACACCCCTACGAAACCCTAACCATTAACTGAGAGGAAAGAAAGAGTGAGAAAAGAGAGAGAGCCCTTGGCCTTTGAAAAGGGGCGGTTTCGGTGCGTGCAAGAAAAAATAAATAAAAAAATTAAACAGAGAAAGAAAGGAAGAAAGTGTGTGAAATGAAAATGAAAGATAGGTGGAAATAGAGGTTCCCACCTATATAAGATACGAAAGTGTTTCGTAATTTCAATTTCATTTTTTTATTATTATTATACCCCTCTTTAATGGGTGGCTTCTTTATTTTACTTCAATGCCCCTTTTTTGATTCGGATACAACCAAAATGCCACTACTTTTATTCAATTTAACCAAAATGGAAAAGGTCGCCGTTTGGGATGGTTGCTTGTCCTCTGCGCGCTAAATGAGAGAAGAATTTTAAAGGGAAGAAAAAGGTTTAGGTAGTAATATCTTTTTATTTGAGAATTTTAATTTTGAAGAAAATAATTTAAGAATTTTTCTGAATTCTTTCAAAGTCTAAAAATTGTTGTTCTTCTTATTTGAGGTTTTTAAAAGGAAAAGTAATAAAATTATTATCATATCTCAGTCAAAAATTATTATCCTATCTCAATCAGTGTTAATAAAATACCAAAATATAAAATACTGAATCTCAATTCAAGGACAAAATTATAAAAGTATTTTTAACTCTCAAACAAAGAAGAATGAACTTCTCTTATTTTTCTTCATTTTTTTTTCTTCTTTTCCCTTGAATCTCTTTCTTTCTCATCCTCTCCTAACTTTCAAACAAAACCTAAGGTGGCAGTCCGTGACGTCAGTGGCCTGTGGAAACTGCCCAAGGCATTAACACTGAATTTAGCTCACACTTTTTTTTTTCGAAAGGCAAAGGTATAATATTACATATAAAGAGAAGGCAGATTAGTACAAGCAATACATCTGCATAGTTGCATAAAAAAATGCCTAATTCATAGTAAGTGAGATGTTACACCAAGTGAAGAAGAAAATCAGAGTTTTTCTTTGTTTTGTACAAAAAGTCATTGCCAAGAAATATTTTTAATTTTTTGCAGGATATAAGATCCTTTAAATTGACGGCCCTGAAAAATAATGTTGTTCCTAGCATTCCACAAACACCAGCACGATGGATGCCACATCAAATGTTTCCATCTATGACTTCTCCTTCCTCTAACCATTTTATGCACAAATTTATCGTTGTGAATTATAAAAATGAGTTATAGTATTTACTAGTACTAGTATTAAATTAAAAAGTGAAGTTTACACAATAATGTTTCGTTATAATTATGATATTGGTACAAAATAATTCTTCCAAAAATCAAAGATAAGTTAAGATTTGATTCCTTAATTATTTAGTTAAGAAACACAAATTATTATCATTTATATCAACGGTTATTGGTGTAAGATTTGCACATATTGATTATTTTTAATAAATTTTGATGAATATAATAAATAATTTAGTATTTGAAAGAATGTGTTCATATATATAGTATTTGTATCCAACATTTTTCATTAATAATAAATTAATAATAATTGATTCGTTACCCACAATGCCCTTCGTATTGTTCCACCGACAATGATGTCACTGGAGATAAGGGAGAGGCAAGGGATCAAAATAGTATTAAGTGTCCCCCTTATAGGGTTACTCATTGTATTTTATCAAATTTTATTCCCTGGTGTATTCGGGTTAGGTCAATGAACAAGTTCGTTAAGTTGCTTAGCATTGCGGCAATCTAACTTAAACAAAATAAAAAAGTTTGTCTTGCAAAACGCAAGTAGCCATTTTCATCTCATCTATATTAAAATATGCAAACTCAACGAGTATTTGTTTAAGAAAATAATTATTAAGAGAAAATTCTAGAAATTCTCTTTTATTATAACATGCTCCTTGTGTTTTTTTATATCATAACATGCTACTTGTTATTACATATTACAGATGACCTCTTTTTCCTTGACACAACTTTGCAAGGATTTGGTTATTAATAAAACCTCTGCTTAAAATCTATTTTTCAAAAACATATGATCACGAAGAATTCAACATTTATTATTTTGCTTTTTATCAACGTTTTTTATTTTTTTTTGTCTAAAAAAGAGCTTTCTACTATCCACCAGTTTCAGAAAAATAAGACAGACGCCGAGAGAATATAGACTTGCAAATTGCAACAAGGGTAGATTTTACATGCATGGATCAAGATTATCTACACTTAAAAGTTTTAAAAGCAAAGATCTAAACCCTTGAAATATTATTTTTTTCTATTTAAATAAACATGATTTTATTTTGCAAAACTTAAGTACCTCGGATTATAATTGCAGATTAATTTTAAACTCCAAAAGATCCAACAATTCCTTTCATACACCGCCACAGCACAGAAACCATTAACGACACAAATCTGAAAACAGTACATTTTCGCAGCTCCATGCATGCATGCTGCCTCAACTCTCATTTGAAAACTCGACGTTGTAAATAACGCCTTGCTTCGCTCCCCAATTAAAAGAATAATTATCCATATCAACGAATAGCAACTAGATATTTCCAGAACACCCCTCCCCCCAAAAAAAATAAAATAATTTTTATCCTTTATACACACACATCACAACCACGACTTTTACTAAATAAATGAAAATTCCCATTTACACAACCTTGACAATACAACATAAACAAACGATGGTTATCTGTATTGCAGGAAGTATGAACCGTACCCGGGGAAGGCATTCAGAAAATTCATGACAAGCTCCGATGGCAAAACTAATCCTCGTATTAGCACATGGTGGTACTTGTCTATCAAGGACAATAATACATTTTGTTCATTAACGTCCATTAATTGACCTGTATTCAGATAATGCAACAGTGGAAGGATTAGAAACGGTATAGTTTACATCTATGATTAAATTGTGAATGCTGATAAAAAAAAAATGATTAAATTGTGAATAAGCAACCCCAAACTACGATCAGGGCCATGGATAACAAGTAATGCTGCGTCTGAAAATCCAAGCATGCTAAATCATTGTGATTTTTGAAGTTCATTAATATCTCAAAATGATCTTTAAGAATGAGTGTGTGTTTGGTTTACCAATGGAAAACTCCCAAATGGCCGTTGAATCAAAAACTTTGAATTCCTACTTCTCATAAAACGTGCATGGAATGTGTCCAGTCAATCTAACATTAAACCAAACACACTTGTTCTTGGTTGCTTTGATGCAACCACCTCCAAAATCCGGATTAATTATAAAGATGCAACAACTCATTTTTTAAGGGTTTTTTTTTTGTATATTGATGATGCATGTACAAAATAAAAAGCAGATAAGTACGTATTTATGCATATACATAAAAGGCTTACCTAATTCCAGCTCCAGTTCCAGATCTTCATCATCCCCCTCTTCAATAGCTGAACCATTTTCCAATGCCTCAGCAGCTTTAGCATACCTATTAAGAAATTCTTCTTCTGTTTCTTCGTATTCATCACTCCCAGAATCCTATTCACACAAATAGACCAAAAAACTAAAAATGAGTAAGCAAGACAACACTGTAGGCAAAAAGAGGTACATATTGATGTGCTATGAACAGCAAAAATAATGAGATATATGCGAAGAAAAGTGCTAGCAACACTCTCTAACACACTTTCTTCTATTACTTAAAATTTATTAACAAGAACATAATCATTAGTGGGGTTCAATAAATATGGAGTGACACCCACACAATATTATGATTTCCAACAAATTCCAGGTAATAATAGAGTTAAAGAGTTTGTTAGAGTGTGTGTTGCTAGCATTTCTTATGTGAAAACACTGCAAAGGTCAACCTCATCATAATCATCATTGTCACTGTCCTCATCCTCATCCTCATCATCTTCATTTTCATCATCATCAGATCCTTGTTCATTTTCTTTCCCATCATGTGCTTCTTTCAATCGAACGGATACCTCCAACAGTGAAGTAAAGCAGTTTTGAATTTCATTGCCCAAGTTCCCTTGTTTGAGAAGTTGCTCAATCAATCGGCCCAATGTCATCACTAAAATTCATCCACAAAGAAATAAACAAAGTTGTGAAAAACAGTTTCAACTGTTTGATGGTGTTTACTAATGACTTAAACTCGTATTAATAGCAGCATTCAAATAATATATAGTTGAATGTTCATCAATTATGAGGAAAAAAAAAGTACAATGAAGAACCATGTAAGGTACATTCTTAAAAGTGTTCCCAAGCAGGTTTTTCATGATCAGAAAAGTTTTCCCTTTTCAGCAATCAACATTTCAAGTTTCAGCACACAACAGAATGGCATGCTAAATTGCTTAAAACAAGGTAAATATGAATAGAGCATATAATAATTAAGACAATCGTAGATAGGGCATACTATTACTTAGAAAAATGGAAAAACAAATATTATGTAAATTTAGTAATGCTTGAAAAAAGCAAACTATTTACCAACTAACTTCATCTCAGCCTCTGCTGTCAGACCAGACTCAAAAGATCTATTGGATACATGGCACAAAGCAGATGCCCAAATTTTGATGCCTCCGTGTTCACCCTTCTCCAGAATACCTTCTACAATATCAGGATAACACAAATAGCATGAAGATATAGCAAGCAATAGAGGCTTCCAAAGTGCACCGGGTGTGCTTTGAACTTCTATAAAGCGAGAGAAGGCTGCCTGACTAAAAACAATAGCCAATGATTGCTTTACACCTTCAGTTTCAGGTGAGTAGGTTGGACAATGTAATAATATATGGACACATGAGCAAGCTCTCAATGTTGCAGAAGGATATTGCATAATTGCCTCACTGATGAAAGCACCAATGCCCTCTACTATTGAACGTTCAGGAACAGGCGGAGCTGGAGGAGGTGGCATCTCTTTTACAACAAAGTTTTTCAGCTTATATCTGCAATCTAAATTCACAATTTCCTTAATCACCTCAAAAATCGATAAATCCTCTGATTCCTCCCATGCATGCCACTCTGCAATCATTTCAGACCAAACTGACACCAGCTCTGATACTTTAAGCTCTTGAATCATGTGATTTCCATCAATAGACAGCAAGACAGACTGTAGCAAAGTTGACAAATCTTCTATGCATGATGACGAGGGAGCCTGCTGATCTTGTTGATCCTTATCAAATTCAGGAAAACATAATAAAACTTTAACATGACAATATATTTTGGTAGGGTTAAATATGTTTTTCGTCCCAGTAAATAATGCAATATTCATTTTTAATCTCAAAAATAAATCGTCTCCATTGCATACCTCATTTATGAAAATGTTCAAATGTAATACTTGTCCTTCAAAAAAAAAAATCTTGTTTTGGTCATTCATTTATGGAAATAAGGATTACATGACAAATTTTCATTCATTAGAAAAAGGAGCCAAAAGAAAACAATTTATTTTCAAGGAACTAAAAACAAGCATGGCCCTAAATAGCAATAAAGAAATATAAATTAGAAAAGCGTTACACATTATTGTGGTCACTAAAAACACTTGAGGAATTCAAATGAGAAAAAAATACAATGTGACAAGGTAGATCATCAGAAATCAAAGCTTCATTAAACCCTTTATATTCTCTTTTTAGCTTTCCCTTGGGAACAAAAAGTAAAGAAAATCAAAGTTCAATTTAGAAAGGCACTCAAACTAACCAGTGTGCACAGAGGGGTAAGCCAAGCCTGCTGCAAGAGTGCAGCAAAAGCTTTAGCAATTGCCACTTTACCCGTAGCCCATTTTTCACGAGACTCATCTGACTCAGATTCTTCAGGCCTGGAGTCTTCCCAAGTCTGACCCATAACTGCCAGAGCAGCAATTGCACGTTCAACCACCTATTATACATACATACACATATCAAAAGTAGTACTTGTGTTGCCTTAAAACTCAAAATCAAATCAAGAGATGCACATGTTCTCATCAAAAAAAGCAACTGTAAAAAAAGCAAGACAGACACATCCCTGCGGACATGAAAAACATGATACTCAGCGTTTTCATGGAGGAAACCACGGATGTATAAAGAAATAAAGGAAAATGCAATGTTATTTGCATGCATGTGTGACTGTATACTTTGCTACAAAAACACTCTACAGCAGATAAATAGGAGAAATATAGATGATAACATATAAAACAAAGTGTTGAATTTAGCAAACCCCTAGGCGAATAATTCTTTAATTTCACCCAACCAAAATCATTAAAACTTCCAATCTCGAAAACCATTTGGATTCATATCAAGAAATTTCAATAAAACTTTGAAACAAGGTTATGTATATTCAGCAATAGCATACCCAGATTTAATGTTATTATGTGATTGGAATTGTCTGGTGAAACCAATAGAAATGATTATTAACCAATAAATAAACAAGAAAGATCAACATACTTGAGGCCAAGGCTCCAGATTGGAAGTTAACCATTTAGAGACTGGACCCACAATTGATGAGACAATACGTGGGATATGGACTGCAACTTTTTCATCTCCAGCTTCCATAATAGTACTGAGAAGCTGAAATAAGATGGAACTCTCACTCTCATTCTCATCATTTCCAATGTTGCCAACTATTACTTGGAGAAGGGGTAGAAAATCAGGGGGCATGTAGTCATTCTGAGAAAACAGAAGCTGAGTAGTGAAAACGAGAAAGAGATAATAAGAACAACCCAGTACAAAACATATCAGGGAACTAAAAAAGCTCACATCAAGTAGTGTGGTAATTGCCCCAGCAGCAGAAACCCGCACTGGATAGCAAGAAGGACCCTGCCTATCTGGCATGACCAATGCCATGAGCAATTCAGAATATACATCAGTACTCATCTCCTGAAAAGACACAGAAACCAACTTGGGATCAGCTAAAAATGTGTTGAAGGTATTTCATCACAAAAATTACATGAAAGCATATTGAGAAGCAATTTGAATCTGAATTTGCTTGAGTTATGATAGTTGACATTCTGTCTTACTTCTGGTAGACAGGAGCCTAGTTCTCCAAGTACCCAGTTTGCACTAGCAACTAGGTATGGTAGGGACACAGCTATTGTATACAGTGGCAAAATCCGGGTACGAACAAGGCTTGTTACAAATTCAGGCTCTTGCTCCCTCAAAAACTGTAAGAAATGGCATAATTAAAATTCATTTTAGTAATTTAGCATAGAAACACTGATGGATTGTCGAACAAAAGGGGAAATGTCCTCACATCTTGCAGGCCACCATATGCCATAAGAACGCCAAAGTAACTGCCATGGTTTATGATGTAACAAGAACATGCCAATAAAGTTAATAAAAAAAACAGAAATATTAATTAAAAATTAAGCATGTTCAGGAATGAGGCACAGCTTATAACATGTAAAGGGTAGCAAAAAAATGAAAAGGAAATAAGCTAAACATAGAGTAAGGATATCTACATAAGAAACAACTTTGTCCCCTTCAATCAGGAAGGAAGTTCTTTTGGAAAAAAAGAACAGAAAGTATAAGAGTAATGTATACTCTTATAGAAAGGAATTAAGAATTATCAACACAAAACATACAACAAAATGTGTAAGGCATCAAATGGGTATAAATTCATTATAGCCATAAACACAATTGATTAGCTGCATGTTTGATTGAATTAACATGACATAAAAATAATCAATTTTTTTGGCAGCTTCTCTAGAGAGCTTTTGAAAGCAACTATTTTTTAAATAAAAAGTGACATCAAATACAAACCAAATTCAGCTAGATAAATTCTGTTCAAGATGATTCAAAAGATAATGCATACATACTGCTCACTTTTCCATATCTATACCGTTGCTTTGCCAATAGGCAGTTAAAAACATATATATTAACAAATGAACAAAGTATGTATCATCATAGATCACGTCATTGATCTTAAAAACATAATTTGGATTTATTTAAGGCATGCACATGTGAAGCATACATAAAACTCACTCATTCAAGATTTTCTTTTGAGACAAGTTGGAAGCGGAAGGAATGGGAAACTTGGACAAAAAGGGAAGCACCAATAACTCCCCCATAGAGCGGCGCTGATTGCTTTTTTTGATCTTTTGACCTTTTTTACGCTTGGATGAACTGTCAGTGGCAGTCTCCATTGGTGGACCCTGTAGACATTAGTGACAAAATGAGCCATGGTAATAACTAAGGCATAGATTAATAAATTTTTATTCATGTAGTAACCTTTGACTGTGAAATAACACCAAGTAAGTTTACTGCACTTTTTCTAGCTGTGAATAAATCCTCTCTCCATCCAGAAATTTCACCCTAAATATAAAGTTCAGGTTAGATATATATCTAAAAATTAAGGTAACACAAATTACAAAATGATCAATTTCATACTATATCTGAAGGAAGATTCTTCTGTATATACTCATCAGGGTCTTCTTCCCACTCTGACATGTCCTATGCATTAACATTTCCATAAGAAATTAACAAGAAAAAGTGTATGTTAAGCAACCAAATTTTACTAATTTATTATTCTTAAGCAAAACAAATATCCATGTTATTTTTTAAATAAATTCTGACCTTGTCATTCATGACTAATGCTGGAAAGATTGCAGATTCCAATAGAGTTGTAAAATGTGGAGAAACTAATCGCCATCCCTGTATAAATAGAAATTGAACCTTATCAACATGAGTATTTGAAGAATATGAACACTAAAAAAATCGCAATTCACGGCATTCTAACAATTGAAATTTAATTTTAAAATAATTGAAACTAGAAAAAAAAATCAGAAACCTACCGGCCCAGTCTCCAGTATATTTGAAATTACATCAAAACCTAGGGACAATAGCCTCTCTGAAAGGAAAGGAAGTTTCTGCAACAGGAACATGACAGTTCAAATTTTGGAACATCCAAAATATAAAATAATAAACATCAAGGTAACAAGTCCAGAATCAAGTTACAGATAAATAAAGATTTGGATTTTGGAAGCAGTGTGGAAAATAAATACAGATGGTTAATAAATAAGATGCTGAGCAGACAACAGTTCAAGGAAGAGCATCAATGAGTAGTTCAGAATATTAGCATAAAAAATCAGAACAGCAAGCATAACCATTGTTCAGGCCAACTACTAACCAGTTATTAAATACAAGAATTAATGACAATATCTTACACTGGTATTTTTGGTAAATTTGACCATGTTTAAAACACAATTTATAATTTCTGGCATCAACCTGAAAATAAAGGGCATATGTTTCAATATATGATATTAAAAAATGTTTATATCCAAACAATAAAAAAGAAAAACTGTATGAACCATATTACTTATCAGAATGTTTCCTGTGCCGGGTTACAAGGGCAGAGAAAATAAGCAGACTTCTTTTTCCAGTCTTCAATCTTGTCAAATATTCATCTTCTTGATTGACGGCACAACCAAAGCTCAGAGAACCCAAAATGCTCATTAGGTCCCGACAGAATGAAGGCAGTAGAGGAGCCAAAGTTGATGGCATGTAGGACTTCACCTATATGTAGAAATTTCAAATAGAAAGAAAAAGGTATAACTGTTTTAAAAAGAATATCAAATAAATAGCAGTGCCAAAAAGAATTTAGCAAGTAGAGACTATAGACCAGGGGGGAAAATCAAGCATAAAGTCTTGGACTAGATAGCAAAGAGTAACAGAGAACATAATATGTCACATTAGCTGAAAGGTTTCCTTTTCGCAGTGAAGAACCAAATTCTCTTCAAGTTTAATACCAGGATTAGAATAATGAGTCTATCTCTCCCACACACTTTATTTTTCAGTATAAATAAGAGACAAGGAGACTAATAACACTAAGTAATTTTCACCCTTAATGTTCTAAAAAATCAGTATAATGTGGCTCCAGATCACAAAAAGAGGTAGCACTTATGTTTCCATTGTAATACACTCATCTGTTTTTAACAAACCACTATGCAATACTGACAATAGTCTGTGTGCAAATCACATTGGGAAAAATTAGCATCATGACTTCACAAATGCTAGTTAAAGCTGATGAGCCAAAAACTAATACCATCAAAGGCCAACTGAAACTTTTAGATGTATTTGGCTCACAGCATCCAAGGCCAACTTATGGATGTAGTGTAGACTTAATAGAATTTAATAACAAAACTACGCCAAAAGAGTATAGACATCACAAACAATACAACCAGAAGATAACTGAAGAATTCCATTTAGATAATAAGATCATTTAACTTCTAGGCTTCAGCTCCACCATTATTGAATATTTTCAAATCAATGCAAAAAATAACAAATATATAGATTTTTTTATGTCAAGTATACACGCATCAAACCAATACTTACTGCAAAATGTAGGCATTTGCATATAGTGAGGAGGACTTTCTCCGTTTCTTTTTGTGCTATGCCATGGGTTGCTAAAGCCTGATCCGAGCATCATACAATCACTCAGAAGTGAAGTTCATAAGAATAGGTGAGCAAGGCAAATAAGAAAAACACAACACCTTTTCAACAAATTGATGGAAAACAGCAAGCAAAGGCACAAGAATTTCTTTGGATATAAGCTCCAATTGTGGTGGTACCGGCTCCTTAGCAACTTTAGGATTCAAAAAATACTGCAAAATGAAGGAATGATTTTGAACATAAGTCAAACCAACCAAAGCCATTCAGCACTCATCACATTCATAGTTTTCTAAAAAAATAAAGATAAAGCATTATTATAGAAGCGCATTATGGCAAACTGCATTGAGTAACAAAAACTTAAAAAAAAAAAATTCAGAAGCACATACTTATTAAAAAGCAACCAAAGCCCACCATTATCATCTTCAATAATAGTTTTAACAATTTGAACTCTTCAAAGCCATTCAGCATTGAACACATACAAAGTTTCATAAAATCAATAAATCAACATCAACAGCACCTTTAATCCAAGCTCATTGGGATAGATGATAGATGAACCCAATGATAAATAAGAGGAGGTGGAATAAAAAAAGTGGAAGGAGAAGTTCGTAAAAACAATAAATAGAACTAAAAAAATATTCTAGAACTACACAGTAAGCCAAACTACAGAAAATCCAAAATCTACAAGCACAGACTTATTAAAAATTTGAGTACCTGGAAAGGTCTGAGAAGAGCATGGAGAACAAGAAGTGCATTTAAAGTACTCCATTTGGTATTCGAACCGCTGATAAGATGGCTATTTTGAATAGCAGACTGCAAATTAGGCACAAGCTCCGGCCACAAATTCTGCTTAACAAAATCAGAAGCAACAATGGCACGGAACTGCAACCACAGAATCACTCTCCACTCAGATTCATATATACTCATACGTACTTAGCCACACACAGCACGCAGGCACGCGCGCGAGCGCGCAAACACACACACACACACACACACACACATATATATATATAAAACACGCGAGCAGAAATCAGAACAAAACACAGTTCATAAGAAACTAGAAAGCAGAATTTACATGCATACCACTTCGACTAAAATTTTGAGAACGGACAACTCGACTTGAAGCAACACCTGCATCAGCTGCTCCTTGAACTCCTTGCTCACGTTGGAAGGCTTGACGCCGGTGCTATCGACAGTGCGACGAGTGAGGTTCTTGAGATAGGTAGCAGCAGCGATTTTCTGACCTTGATTTCCTGCACCTGTTCGCGAAACACGAAACGAGAATTATCGCGATCATAAGATTTCCGAAAGGAGGAGTTGAATAGGTGAATTAAATTAAATTAAATTACCGGTGGAAATGGAAAGGAGGTAGAAAGGGAAGTGCGGAGTGAGGGAGACGCGATCGAGTGCGGCGGTGGCGGTGCGGACGGCGGTGGCGTCTGGGCTGAGGGTTTGGTCGAGCAACTGAGCGATCTGAGTAAGGTCCTCCGCCATGGTCAGAGCTGCTACACAGTTCGGGAAGAGAAACAGAAACCCTAGTTTTGCGTCACCGGCTCTCTTGCATATTGGCGGGAATGTGTCTGCTTTTTATATGGCAGATTCCGCTTTTTCGAGATAAGAGAATTAAAAAGAATATTGCTTTTTTTTCAAAATTATTTGAAAATGGAGATGCGGGGGATCGAACCCCGTGCCTCTCGCATGCAAAGCGAGCGCTCTACCATTTGAGCTACATCCCCACGATAATCTATAAGAATGTTGTTTTTTATTAATTTACACTAACGGAAGATTTCGGGTATGAAATTGATGTAATGCATTTTTGCAAAAGAAAATTAACTTGATGTATCTTGACTGCTTATCTTTGAATTTGTTGATAGTTCATCTAAATTTTCATTTTTATGCTGTACAAATGTGTTAATAGTTGAAGAGATGACGGAGGCTATCATACGAAAGGACAACAACTTTCGTACTGTGCACAAGTTTAGGAAAATAAAAGCAAAATGTTATGGACCGTCCACATATGATAATAATTAAATAGGATTTATTTTTGGTTACCGGTTGTGTGGGTAATTTAAAAAAGTTGTCAGAGATAATAATAATTCCTTTACTCTAACCTTATCCTGTCCCACCCACCCCTCCATCTACCACGCAGCCCTTCAAAAACCCCCAAATGGTAACCTTATCTCTCACCGCACCACCCTCGCATTCCACTCCTTCTGCATATGTGGAGAAATGACAGAGAATTTCCCCTAGCGCTGGTGAAGCTTACTAGGTTCTACTCATCTTGTGCTATTCATTTTTTGTTTGTTTCACATATATGGTTTTGCACTGTACTGGTCAAAGAAGATAAGAAAAACGGGTGTAGAGGATAGTGGAATTGGCCAAAGATTTCCTCGCCTATTTAGTTATAATGTGTCATGTAATAAATTATAGTATCATATTAATATGCTATTTCAATGGAGTTTTAATTGGGCCGGGAATGAAATTTTGTTACTTGGGATTAAATATTATAGTTGTTCATAGAATTTAATGATATTTTTTATGTAAATGGAATGATATTTTTTTTGACTGAATATAAAATAAATTTGGTTTGATTTCTGTATTTATTTAATACTGTTTATTTTTATAAAAAAAAAAACTTTTTAAATTTGAAGAGTTTATTTTGATGGTCTTAGGTTTATAAAATTTATGAATTTGATTTGGAAAAAAAAGTAAATATATTGAAAAAGAAAAAAATGAAAATAAAATTATTTTATTTTAGAAAATGCATAATAATTTATAATAAATTGAATATGGATTCTATTGAAACAATTTAATTTATAAAGATTCTATTTGAAGGTAAAAATAAGTTAAATTGCTAAATAGAACGTTACAGAGTACCCTATATGACATTTATGGTATGCCAAATTTTTTTTTTAAAAATCCAACATTATTATTAAAGTCTATTTAGTTAAAAATGACAGTAGTATATTTTTAAATAAATCATTTTAACTCTTATAATTTTGTTTGTTTATAACACAAATATAATTTGTGTTATTTTAAAGGAATAAACCTTATAATTCTTCCATATTTAATAACTTAATAATGATAAAATAATCAAATTATGACACTAAGAAAGTCATTTAAGACTTATAGTATTACATAGTCATAATGTCCAAGAACGACAGTGTCTACTTTATACCATTTGTGACTTCAGTACATCGATGATGGCATGGGTAATAGAGGCAGTGGTGGTGGTGACAACGAGGTGGGTCTGAAAGGGGGGTTGGTGGCACCGAAGGGGTGGTTATGCAGAAGATGAGTTTTTTTTTTTGTTTTTTTAATAAACAATATTAAATAAATACATAACGAAACCAAATTTATTTCATATTCAAAACTATCTCATCTAATAGACTTAAACATTAAACCTATTAAAAATACATTATCAAATTGATCATAATTCACAAATTACCGATCAATAAAATTTATTTTATTCAATATTTAATTTTTATAACCACAAGTTAATCATATAAAATATAAATTTTTAAAAAAACATATTGTTTTCACATCATATATTATCAATTATGTTTACATTAAGAAACTTACACATTATGGTTAATAAATTTGGTGACTTTTAGTTTCGGCGTTTAGCCTCTTTGTATACAAAAAAAAAAAAAAAAACTATACTAAAAAGTAGAAAATGATTCCTCTTAGTTATGAGAAATTATAAATCAAAATTTATTCCATTAAATCATATTAAATCATTTTTCTGCAGAAAATTGTATTAAATGATTAAGATTAAAAATAATAATTTTTAATGTAATGATCACGTTATGTGATCAAACTTATAATCTTGATATCAATATATGATTCTATAATATAAATTTATAATTTTTATTTACAATAATAATAAAAAATTTTCACGAGAGCATGAGTCTATTCTTTCAAACATACTAAAGTAAATTTTAAGTATGTACCCAAAAATAGTAAATTTTGAGTCATTAAATATGACTAAAATTCACATGTTTAAATTAATTTCACTTTCAATTTTTTTATAATGTATGGTTTTATGCCATAACATGTAAAATTAACTCTACCTATAAATTGGACAGACACTAAATAGTAGAGACCATTTACTTAATTAATAAAATCAATCCATAATAAACATTTTAAACAAGATCTCATTAAAAAAGAATTCAAATGATAAATATTAGTAGCATTTTTGTGTGGATGGTGGATTTGGGTTTGGGCTGTTAGGCATAATAACATTTGATTCTTTTGTCTGGACCTGACCTGGTGAGTGGTGACAAAGGGATACTTCACGTGCTTTTATTTCACTTTCAATGTCCAACAGGTTCAGTTACTAATTCCATCTCAATATCTCAATCCAAAGACTAATATTTATTTCGTACCATATGAAAAATCTTTTGCTCACACACGCTAGACTCCGTCTAATTTAATATGGACTACCTTTGTGTTGACGTCAAGTATTAGGCTATGTTTCTCATACCTAATTATATAATTATTATTTATAATATCTATTGGCTTTTTTTTTTATCAAAATATCTATTGGGTTAAATATTATTATTATTGTACTACTAAAACACTAATTAGTAGATATAGATGTTGTACACATTGTGTGTGGACTTATTATGATTAGAGTTGAATCTTTGGGTAAGTTCATTTTGTGAAACCCACATTTTTAATTAGTTCATTTTTTCAAACCTACATTTTTGACAATTTTTTTTAAAAACAGAAAATTAAATTTTAAAAGTAAAATTTGACATGTTTTAAATTATTTTAAAAACTAACTATAAATTGTCTAATAAAAAAATTATTTATCCAAAATAATAACATAATTTGTATCTTAAATTATCTAAAAATTATTTTTTAGATCATGTTTACGTAATCTATAATTCTATCTTAAATCAAAATATTATATTTTCATTCACGATCATTTAACCATATATAAAATATGTATATTTTATATTTTTTTTTACTTTGTTTGTACTGTTTATTTATTAGTATTATATAATTTTATGTTAAAATATAAAAAGTCCGCGGGCTCACAAATAAAATCCGTTTAACTTATGAGTTAAATGGATTAAACTAAAAAACCTACAAATTAAATGATTCAAAATATACCTACATTCCGAGTTTAATGCATGGCTCATATACTTAAGTCTGTCCAGCTACATGGAGGGGTGGGACAGGGATAAGGTTAGGGTAAAAGGAATTATTATATCTGACAATTTTTTTAAGTTACCCACACAACCGGTAACCAAAAAAAATCCTATGCATCCATTTAATTATTATTATATCTGGACGGTCCGTGACATTTTGCTTTTATTTTCCTAAACTTGTGCACGGTACGAAAGTTGTTGTCCTTTCGTATGCTAGCTTCCGTCTGAAGAGATGGTATAACTGATCTAAATCATTAAACATAAAGGAAGAAAAATTGATTTTGAAAGTATATCATACGGCACTTGACCTATATTGGATTTGAAACCGTGTATGGTATGCTAGCCCAACATCCAGTTAACTGCACAAGCAATTGGTCGCCAAACATGTCACGTTCTTTCCAACCATGGCCTTTCCTTTATATTCTCACACACGGTTTGATCCATGACAGAAAGAAAAACATGAGAGATCGAAAATCAGAAGCCTCTACATCATGACATTTTCTAAAGTTCTGCAGTTAATTCAAAGAGACAGTAAATAATTAGAACATGATCTCCCAGTTTTTCAAGACAGCTCCTTTCAGAAAGCCTTGTGGGTTATCACAGAGTACCATTGATGAAAAGTAGCCTTATAAAACCCTGCATCATAAATAACAATGTCATATTAAAGTCTCTTTTAGCATTTGGGCCTCTCTTTAGCAGCATTCACACTCTTGTTCAACTAAAATTAGATGAAAAAAGTCAAATTGGGCAGAGCAGCACTAGGTCGATGTCTGGTGTAGTAGGCCTGTTCCTCCCAATTTCAGCATATCATAGTGTCCATAAAAAATTTCTCATTAGTGGCACAAGCTTTTGCAGTGCACACATACAATATAATAATTGAAACAGCCCCGCATTCCGATGGAGCAAGAGTACTATTCACAAATAACATAGCAAAACCACTTCACTTTAGTTCAATTTTTCAACATGTGTGGATCCCAGCACCAGCCTGTGTCCAACGTTCAAAAAGCCATTCAAACTTGCACGAGTAAATTACGGCCATTTGTACACCTTTTTCTCTGTAAAAAAATCAGTATCCCAAAGTCCTTCCTCCAAACACTTGTACCATCTTCTTGCTTCTAATTTCTAACCATGCAAATGCAGCTATTCACCATCTTCAAACTCCTTATACTAACACTATTATTTCAGCTACAAGTCACTCCCACTCTCTCACTCTCCCCTTGCAAAACCTCATGTGGCAACATTCCTATAAACTACCCCTTTGGCCTAGAAGATGGATGTGGTGCACCCCAGTTCAGACACATGCTAAACTGCAGCACCGACTTGTTCTTTCAAACCCCTTCAGGTTCTTACAAAGTCCAATCCATCGACTATGACAAAAAAACCATGGTAATCTATGACCCCTCAATGTCCACCTGCTCCATTCTCCAACCTCACCACGACTTCGAAATGACCCAAGTTCAATCCGCCATAATCCCCCCATCACAGGACACAGTTTTCGTGCTGCTAAACTGCTCCATAGACTCTCCCGTTCTCAACCACTACAAGTACCTCTGCTTCAACTTCGCCGGCCACACGTGTGACGAGCTCTATGGTTCGTGCAACGCCTTCAGGGTCTTTCATTTGCTGACAAACAGTTCTCCACCGTGTTGTTTCACCAGTTATAGCACCGTGAAGTTCATGAGCATGAACATATTGGACTGCACGCACTATACCAGTGTGTTTAACACGGATAATTTGAAGGGTGTTGGCCCTTTGGACTGGGTTTATGGGATCAAGCTTTCTTTCAGTGTGCCTGATACTGGATGTCAAAGTTGCAAAGAATCTGGTGGGACATGTGGCTTTGATACTGATACGGAAGGTTTGCTATGTCTATGCTCAAGTTTCGCTAATTCAACAAGGGAATGTGGTAAGCAACTTTAGAATTTGCAGCGTATAGTGCTACTTCAATACTTTATGTGTTCAGTTTTACAGTAAAAAAATTATTACAAGTTAAAGCAATTTTAGGTAACCTTTGTCTTGCATAAAAAATGGTATACTAAGTTTTATTTGTATGCTAACTATAATGTCTTCGTTTCTGTTTCGCATCTCAGCTGCTGGAAGCATAATATCAAAAGGACAGAACAATGCTCCTTGGACACACTTCCTACTGGTTTTGCTTGTTGTAGCTTATTTTCTCACGAGGGTGAGGCTCGTTTGAGAGATTAATTTTAGTAGTCTGCCACTCTTTTGTTATAGGGCAGAGAGAGTTTGTTTACCTTTGTGTTTGCGATATGCTTCTTTGAGACTTCAAATTGGGGAAGTGTGTTTTGAAGTCGCAAGGTTGTTCACAACTCTCAATGATGCAAAATGGCTTACCGAAAACAGAAGAGAAACGTCATCTTCATTTTTGTTGTTCACAGTGGGCATTAGAAATGATTAATGTACGGTACATTTTAATTTTAGCAGAACATGCTTTTTTTTTCTACATAATTTTAGCAGAACATGCTATGACAAACATAATTAATCCTCCGCAGGTATTAAAAAAATAAGCAACCTGTCCTTTTAGTTGTAGCTCAAAATAATGCTTCAAGTTTAGAGACTACTACTACCGAATCTATAGGAAATAATTTTTTTTTTACAAAAATAAATAAATAATATAAGGTTGTTTCTTTAAAATAAAATAATTCAGACATGTAATATTAATATTGAAATTCTACGTAAAAGTTCAAGAGCATGGTTCACTACAGGACACTCAAACGAGTTTTTTAATTTATTTTATAGAAATAATATTTTTTCAGTTTCTTGAAATAAAGTTTGAGAAAAATTGAGTACTTTCTATGAATAATCTCTAGTCAAAGAAGAACTATATAGTTATCTTGGAAGGAAAATTGTAAATGTCTACCTCATTTTAGAGTGAACTGGGATAAATGAAGAGAAAAATAAGACAATTAATGTTAGATATAACTTCTAAGTAATATGGTAAGAAAGATGACCAATGTTAGGGTCTAGTCTATCAACCCTTAAATAATATAAGATGCACAATTTTACCATAGATGATATGCACTTAGTATAAGACATTTTTCAAGCCTAATTAAGTCATAATGTGCCTTTTAATGATCGGTGATTGCATCCTTTTGATAGAATTGTTGTTAAATACTTACAGAGTGATGTTTTTAATCAATTTATGCATTTAGCCAAGGAAAGCATCAAAGAGGATTTAGAAGCAAAGGGAAACAGCTGAGAGAATACTCTGGCGCCATCCGCGCCAAGACAGGCGTCATCCGCACCAACTGCACTAATTCACGCGAACCGCGTCAGTTGCCATGCTATCCGCATGGATAAGGCTCTGGAAAATGAAACTCCACTGGTTTCTAGAGCGATCAGCGCCACATGCAGCGCTATCAGCGCCAAAGGTGCCCTCCAATCAAAGGATTCTCTAGAAGATGGCGCTATCCACGCCAAAGTAGCCGCGTCATCCAGGCCAAATCGAAAAATATTCGTGCGAGACGTGGCGCTATTCATGCCAGACTTCGATTTTGCAGAAATTAAAAGCTGTCAAGGGGCAAACTTGGGGTTTCACTCCCCCAGATATAAATACTGAAGACCCAGAGTTGGAGAGGGACTTTTGCACGAAATTTCACCAAGACAAAGCTAGAGAAAGGTTTGGAAAAGCTTAGCTAGGGCTGGGAGTTGTGAGTGCAAGGGGGATTCTTCCTTCTTCTCTACCTTCTCCTTGCTTGTGTGTCAGCTAGGCATGCTTCTTTTTGATGTACCAAGGCTAGCCATGATTAAGTTTGGCTAGTTTCCATTTGTAACTAGGGCCAAGCACTTGATGTAAACTTTCATTTGAATGTGTTGAATGTTATTATTCATTTATCAAAAGTTATTTTCCTGCACTTTGCTTGAATGGTTTATATTTTTTTCTTAGACTTGATCAATCTAATGAAGGGTTAAGAGCTAGGGTTCACAATAGGAATATTGGGATTCTAGTCTTAGAACTAAGTGAAGTAACTTGCTTTACATTATCTAGGAATAAGAATGTATGTTTGTAGCTTATTCAAGTGTTTGCTTAATGTTTAACCCTAGGAAGGTGCTAAGGGATTAGGGCTTTTAAGTGGGTTAAAGAGTTATTTCACTGAGGAATTGGTGAGTAACTAATATGTGATGAACACAACCGCTGAGTAACTTGGATAATCAAATGTAGTAAACAATACGAAACCATTGGAAGGAATCATCGAGTGCGGGTGCTCTGGCTACGCTTTCCTTATAGTGTCACAACTTATCTCATTTGTTCATAACCTATATTTATGTTTTAATCGTTGTCTTTACTTTTACTTATTCAATCAAACAAACCATACTTTTACCAAACATTTATTCGTCCAACTTTTAGATATAAGTTATAATACAATTGGTGCAACAATCCCTGTGGGACGATAATTCACTTATCATTTTATTACTTGAACGAACGGTCTATTTGCCGAGTTCACAACAATAGACTTTTTCTCCATCATATCACCCCTTCTTTCCATCCAGTCCCTTAAACCCCTCCTAACAACCCTTCAACCATTGTTTGCTGCCGTCAAATTTGCCTCCGACAACAACGTTTTAGTCTATGACCTTTATATCACATCCACATCAACCTCATCCCCATGAAAAAAACTCTCGAGTTGGAGCTCATTCGAATCCTCCCACATATTTGGATCCTCTGTCAGACTGTCACCCAAACCATATGTAAAACTTCACAATCCATCCTTTCGGATGATATACCCACCAAACTTACTTTCCTTTGTGGTGGCATAGAACAACACAAAATGACTCGATTGGTGTTGCTAGAAGTCTCTTTCACGACAATGCTTAGATAACACATTTCCTCTATGTGATCCATCACCAAATGAAGCAAAGTTTGTTCCGTTGTGGTTCTTGCCAAAGTCAAGGAGTACACGAGGGTTATTGACCAAACGTTGTCGCGTAAATCACCTCTAGCGACGACGAACAATGGTTCGAGTGTTGCCTGAAAGGGATTGACGGATTAGAGAAGGGTGAATGTTCAGATGGAAAGGTTTTATGATAAAAAGTGCACCTTAGGTTAATGTAAGGGTTGATAATTGCGATGCATGGTTGACCACCCTAGCCTTTGTCAGGCATCTCTTGTGCTTGATAATGGTTTATTAATAAAATTGCTTATTAGCCTTTTAAGAAAAAATGACTTCGTCTGGGAAGGAAATGAATGCAAGATTGAATGAAAAGTGCAAAAAACATGTGTTGGCAAGGAAGCGTGTTCAATTGATGTTTCGGATACTTGTTGTGTGGTAGAATCATAAATTTTATTGAGATAAGATGAACATCAAAAAAACTATATCATAAATAAAAGTACTTCAAAAACAATACAAATCTAATATATAAAAAGAGGCAAACCGCAAACCATATACAAACAAATTATAAACTGGGTTGATGAACAAACTGACAAAGTTTAGTGAGTCTTAATAAAATAATTCATAGTTTAAAATTAAACTCAAAATAATAATATGGAGATAAGAGATAAAGAAGACACAGTCAATTTTAGAGTGTAAAATCCAATTGGATAAAAAATCATAACGTCCAAATTGGATAATCAATCCAATGGACAACGTCCACTGTGATAATAAATAAGTAACTTTAAATTTTGATGGAGAGTTGATAATCAAATTTGTCAAATGCTTTTATATGATCTCGTAACAATTCTCTCAATGATGCAAACATAAAGTCTCTAAAGCTTTAATATTAATTTAGAATAGAATACACACTATAAACACAAAAATATGTTTTTATTTATACTAATTTAAGTATTTGATTTTAATCAATTTTTGAATGCAATCCTAAAAATATTCTATTATAATATCATATTATGCAATACAATCTTAAAGATATTTTATATTATGCAATACAACCTTAAAAATATTTTATCCTATTTTTTAATACAATATTAAAAATTATTGTATCCTATTTTTGAATGCAATCTTAAAAAACATTTTATCTTATTATGTAATGTAATCTTAAAGATTTCTATTATATTATGCAATGCAATCTTAAAAATATTTTATCCTATTTTTTAATGTAATATTAAAAAATATTATATTATATTATATTATGCAATGCAACCTTTTTTTTATTGTCAAATTATTTTTTTAAATTTTTAATTTATTTATATATATAAATTAAAATATATATTATAAAATTTTAGGGGGGATGGTGGCCCACCCTAGTCCCCCTGTGTCACTGCTTGCGGTGGAGCCGGGCTTAACATTGCCAAGGTTCATTTGCTTGAAAAAAAAAAAGATTGGATGAAAAAAATTAGAAATCATCAAATTTTTTTGTAAAATATGGTGTAGAAACAAAAAAACCTAAAATTTGAAAAGTGGAAAGAATTTAAAATTAGTAAAAGATAATAGGAGGAATATATAATTACTCAAAAATTTATATATAAAAATCTAAATAAGTGGCTCTAACTTTAAAAACAATTGTTCTATTTTTATCAGGCCTTAAGATGAGATTATTTAATCTCACTTTTACTTTGGTTAGGTGGATGAACCCAAAAAATCATTGATGTACATACCACAATAATAATATTTATGCAAGATATTCATTTTATTTTATTTTGTTGATACATTAAGGGGAGTTTATTTTGAAGAAGAGAAATAATATACAAGAAATTTTTTGTATTTTATTTGGTGGGACTTACATTTCTTGTACTCTAATTTAATTTAAAAATTCATCTTTTATTTTTCTTCTTTAAATCAAACATACCCTAAACTAGTCAGCGAGTATAAATAAATATTACTTGATTGAATAAAGGAATGCAAATGAACTAAAAATTACTAATGATAAAAAAAATTCATAATATTTATCTTTTGTTTTCCACCATTTACATTTTTCTTTTTCTTTTTTTTAGATTATAATGCTAAATGTTCACGGCAAAGTTATCCAGACATACCTTTGCAAAAGCACGAATGGCTCCCTCCATCCCTCATCATGTTATAACTTATAAGTTCAAATTGACGCTCATTACTTATAATTGCTTTTGAATTCTGTAGGCCAGTTCTTATGGCGAAAATAATAATAACACGTAATAACATTGTTCAAATATAAACCCCGCCTATTACGTATATCAATATTAAAATTTATATCAACAGAGTTTTATTTTATTTTATTTTTATTTTACAAGTAATTAGTGCATTTCTATTATCTACTACGGACGAGTCCATTTGACTAACAACTACTGCTCATTGTAAAGTCTAACATCGATAGCTTAAAAATATTTTTATTTGTGATACAATTCAAATATTTGAATAATAGTTCAAAAAACGACTTTCACAAACGTGTTCCTAAAATATAAATAACTTTGTACGATGGCGTGGTAGACCAAACTTCCCGATTATGGACATTGGTTTTTAAAGCAAGGTTTATCATGAAGCTTACATTCCAGTTTACATCTGTTTTTGTCCTTTAAACTACTACTTAATTCATGTGGAGTAAGGTGGAAAAGTATATTTCAAACGAATTTGATAATCTTGTTTCTAAAAGATAAATAAACTTTTCAGAATCAATTATAAGCTCCCATGTATCCAACCAACATTTTTTATGATTATGGTCACATGTTTTTTAACTTTCAACTACATATTTTTTCTAACTTGATGGTTAACCATGTTCATTGTATGTTTACATGAAAAGTTTGTATTGACATTCATTGAAATATTGACGTTTCTTAATTGAAATGTTTGTAGTGCCAAGCAGTAAACAAGTGATAACTCAAGTCAAGAGCTTCCACAAATCACAACACAACGTCATTATATTACACTTCCGTTTGAAATTGAAATGTGTTTGGGAACTTTGAATTTGAAATGAGGCGGGACTGGGAGAAACTCTCAAACCGAAGCAAACGAGAACGAGTTTGAATCATGCCCCAACCCAATCAACTTTCCACCTCCTCGATCCCCCTTCAACCCAATCAACTTTCGTATTTCGAGCTCAAACACGACCCGTCGTTCTGGACGGATCATAATGTGACTGAGGTTGCATTTTTCAGGTGCTGATTAGGATTCGACCGTTGAGTAATGCGGAGAAGGTTTCGCAAGGGCATGGTAGGTGTTTGAAGCAGGAGAGTGCGCAAACTTTGGTCTGGCTCGGTCATCCTGAAACCAGATTCACCTTTGATCATATAGGTTGCGAAATACTTGCCACTCAGATAGCAATGCAGCAACTGCAAGGACGAGATCAATTGCTTTCTCTTATATACTCTGACTTGGCACTATTTCTAATCAATGTGGGACTTGGATTATTCTCAATACTTTCTGCACAAAATGAAATGTTGAAGGTATGGCACAACACATAATTGTGACCTGTGTTTCCCCATAAGAATTCAAAATTTTCGTCTCATGGTATCTTATTGCCTCTTCTTGTAGATGGACAAGACCAATCTCATCAAGAAGGTTGCAGAATTAGATGACATGGTGAAAACACTAGTTGGGACACGAAATACCCAACCTACTCCGCAGTCATCAAAGACTAAGGCATGTCTACTTATCATTTTGTTTTTGGTAGGGTCTAGTTACCACTTTATAATGAACCCTTTCTCTTATGGTGCCATTCATTTTGTTGATTATTACAGGACAAAGGTGCATTGAAATTGGGTAACGGTGGATTAAATAAAAGGTTGTCTTTGTCTCAACCCGAACGATCTTTCTCGTTTTAATGACGAGCCTGCTCGTTACCGCAAATTTGCTGGTAATAATTCGCTAGGCTAAACTGTACAGATACTCTTCACACGCACAAAAGAGATAGAGCATAAATCTCACCAAAATGTACCCATATGCCCATTGGTGTTAACCCTCCCTCACTTCGGGGAGCCAATTATGCAGTTACAGTATTTGAAGATATCCACTTCCCTATTTTATTTGTTAAAGTCCTCAGTTGACACGTTAGAGGTTGTCATCTTGAATTTTGAACAACTACGCTTGAAAAGGCTTGTAATGGTGTGCACCTAATTTTTCTCTGGTGTGCAAATTTTTTCATATGCTGCTACTAGTGAGACAAAAATAACCTAAACCTATAGATTGCCCCTTATTTAGTGTTCCGTAAAGTAAACCTTGCTTAAACGCAATTAGGTAGTTATTTGGGTTCTAGAGCCCCTGTCCCTGAGACAGTGACTTGCGGAATTCATGGAATTGAGCCAGTTGGAATAACTTTGGACTTGTGATTTCAAGTTCAAGGATAATGTACGCTGTACCTTGAATTAATTCCAAGTAAAGAAAAGGATAAAATGAAAAGTATAATCAATTAATTCAATCAGCTGTACACCATGAATTGGGAGTCGCTGCTCACCAATTAAAAAAAATAGACTCCCAGATTTTTTTTTAGTCAATATAATTTTTTAAAATTCTTATAAATTATTTATTTTACTTTTTTGTCTTTATGACATTTTATATAATGCTTTTTTTTATTTAAAGTGATTTAAAGATTAGAAATAAAATAAATATAATTTGCAAAAACTAAAATAAAAATACTTTTAGAAGGACAAAAAAAAATATTAAATTTTAAGTACCAAAAATATATTTATACCAAAATAAAATGATGTAATGAAAGTTCTGGATAGATAATATTATTGCAAAATTCCACATATTCTTTAAGTCTATGCAATATTACATTATATCAACTAACCGACTTCTATTTCAAAAAAAAAAAAAAAAACTGACTTGTATTCTAAGGGGAATAAAAAGGCATCCCCTTCTTCTCGAAAGCTTATATAAATTAGAAAGTATATATGTAAGATTTTAGTATAAACAATAAGTGCCATCAGATTTCCTCTTTTCTCACATCAGAGTCTAACCGGCATGCTGTGAGTGACTGCTTCCGCCATCATCAATCTGTTCAACGCCAAAAACAAGTAACAACATAAAACTAGCCAATCAGATTTTTTTCAATAAACAAGAACTGGTTATATCTTATTTTTTAATCAATTCACCAAAACTGTATCAACTAAAACTTGAAAGCCACCTGTGCACCACAATGGCATAAAAAACATGGCCCAACAAAAGGAAATAAATAATGACTACCTTAAACTTTTCATATTTCATGATGAGCCTCATATATTGAGCCCTTGCCTCTGGGTTACGAACCATGGACTTGACTCTATATAGAGCTTTCTTTACATCATCTGATTTTTGTCTCCTCCCAATTCTAAGGAATTCATACTCGTCACTTTTCTCAGCATCTTTAGCCACAACACCAACTGGCTGCCCAACCCGAAATCCTCGCAGACCAGCTCCTTTCCGTCTCCAGCGCAGGATTGCCTTTTCCACAATGCTAACAGACCACACAACTTTCTTGTTCTGCTTACGAACTTGGTGTCCTCTAATATGAGCCTATATAGAAGAATATAAAGTTAAACGATGATGTAATACTGTCTCCATTACAGATATAAAATGCAGACTTTAATGGTTATGCTGACAGTGTAACACTACTTTCCATTCTCATTCCATCAAAATTATCATTAAATAGAGTTTAATAGTTATACTGTCTGACGGTATAAAACTAAAACTACTTTCCACTGTAAATCCATCAAAAATCATCATTTATATAACTTTTAAGATAATTATTATAAAAAGTTAACAAATTTATTATACATAATGATTTACAATTGAATGAAAGTATAAAACTCAGGGGCATCACCTATTTGCTAAATTGAGAAATACAATGTCAAAATAAAATAAAAACTAGCTAATTGACATTGTACAGGTGGTAAAAATAGACATTGGCACATTGCAATGACCCAGGAAATGGCAAAGTGTTAAACCTCCACCTTGTTCTTGAAATTGTAAGCATCGATCAATTTAGCCCCTAACTATATAAAATGAGGATTTTGTAAAGTCAAGGACTCAGGGTCTTGAATGGAGGTTTACTCAAATGGCAAATGCCAAATGAAATCACAATAAGCTCATATGAAGAAAAACTCCAGTAACCATATAACAATTTTAAAGATTTAAGTCCAAAAGAATGAAAACAAAATTATTTTAGGGTGCAACTAAACAGAAGCAGATTGTAAAACTTGTCGTGAAATCATCTAGAAGTCTGGGATGATCATGATATGATGGTTGTAGAATACACTAGCACACAAATTAAAGTACCTGGATTTTTACAATGCGGTCACGTATCTTCAAAAAATATTTTCTTCCTTTCCATCCCCGATATCTCTTTTGAATCTTCGAAGCTGCAAAATGTAAATAGTCCTCAAAGTGACCCTTCTTCTGTACCGTGCTCAAAGAATCAGCAACTAAGTCAACTACTTCTTAAATTCTTTAATTGTTCAAAGAAATAAGTGAGATTCTTCTACTTAGTAGAAGAATCGTGTTTGATTTCAACTATGTGAAAAAAATTTTGAGATAGCAACTCACACATTATGTATTATGATTGAGATTAGTCTTTAACCTAGGACCAATTTTTTTAAAAATTGTTTAAAATATTACAATTGAGTCTTTTAATTATTTAAAAGTTCAAGTACATTTTTTAATTATTTAAAATCCAATAATCAAATCTTTTTGTATAATGAAATATAATTTTTTCAAAGGGATTCTTAGATTTAATTATAGTGTTTTAAATAATTAAAAAAAATTAATTGAATTATTTAATAATTAAAGAATTTAATTAGAAAATAAATCAATTAAAAGATGTGATTGAATTTTTTAATAAATAAGAGATTTAATTCAACTTTCAACTATAATTAAAGGATAAATATATAATTAAACCTTTTTAACGTAAACTCATAACTTAATATAAATGAATTGGTCCGTGAATTACGATCCACGTGCCCATTTTTAGGCATACGCTAACAAAAAATAGTTATAATAAAATGATAGGTTTTATTAAAAAAAAAAAGATATATCAATTCAAGTCCAAATGGGCAAGTGGTATTCAATTTGCATAGAAAAATTCACAAAAAAATATGAATTTTTAATCATGAAACAACCAAGAATGGCATATAAAAGTTATCAACGAAAATAGATTAAGAAAAAATATGTCAATTTTAAATAGTCTTTGAATTTTCTTTTTGCACCCAACAAAGTTCTTCATACACTCAGCCATAAAACGAAAAATAAAAAATACCCTTTCGTAAGGTTCATACGGATTGACAATCTGTATGGGGTTATGGATTAACAATCCTTGAACCTTATGGATTGTCAATCCGTAAGAACCTTATGGATTACGGATCGCCTTCCTTAACTCAACCACGTCGACAACATTGCCTACATCTTCTTCATTGGGGCCTCGAACTCAGGCGTCACCAACACAAAATACAACTTCTTCTCCATCGAAAATGTCAATGACATCAACTCCATCAGCGAGTAGCTCCCGATCAGCACAAAATCCCCCACTATTGATGGCACCACGTTGTCTGCGTGATACCCCAACACCTTCTCTTTCGATTTCAATGATGCAAGAACTAGCTCTTCCACACCTAATTTCTTCCAAACAACTCGTTCACCGCCATGGCGGCCGCAACAGCTTTGGATCCCAGTCAGCTTCCCAAAGGCATGCCCTTCTCTAGGGAGAGGGAGAGGCCGACGAATCGAATGGACAACATTTTCGTGACTTCAATGGCAGTGATGCCGATGCAATTCCACCTTCAACAACACAATGCCTCTAAGTCTGTCCACAACGTAGCCTAGGAAGTCAAAGCCCAGACCCAGATTCACCATCGTGGCGGGAGCAAACGCTGCTGCTGTTACATCTGATTCTGAATCTGGCCCTGCCTTTCAAACTCGTTGTAGACGGACACAGAAAGAAAGGCGACGCACCATCTCCCATATGAATTGACAATTCGTATGGTTCGCTACAAAACAAATAAAACTAAGATAATTTTGTAGCACAAAATTAATCTAGGTCGACTCAGAGATACAGTCCAATTTGGTTCTTAACTTAATCCACTTATGAACGGTATGAGGATTTTATCAAACAATTTGTAGACAGTGAACAAAAATTGTAGAAACACAAACAAGAATTGAAGAAAAATGCAGAAACTAACAGAATTGATAAAAGATGTTGTGAAACAAATTCAAGAATATCAATCCAATTCACCAAACCAAGTAATGCAAATTATTATAGTTCTCATATAATGATCATATTATGAAGGTTCATTCAATATCATCAAAAACAGTTCAATCGAATTAAATCTTAAATCAATTGAAATCACAAACCGGATTGAAATATCATCCAAATAATCTATGATTAAAATTCAAAATTAGGAAACAAATCTATAATCTAAGATGAATATTCACACATAAATTAGAATATCAAACCAGAACTCAAATTCTTCTTGCTTGGACTGGATTCTTGGATTGATTGATTGTTTAGCCTTTCATGATCATCATTAGTGGAAGAGCCATGAAATTTGTGTGAGAAAAATAAAAGCACAGAGATAAAAGGAAAAAGAAAAATAAAAAATAATGAAAAACAATTGAGAGAAAAATAGAGAAAAAATTTTAATTTTGAAACCAATCTTTATGAACCTTATGGAAGGGTATTTTTGATTTTTCGTTTTATTGTTGAGTGTATGAAAAACTTTGTTGGGTGAAGGAAGAAAATCTCAATAGTCTTATAGCCATTGATAATATAACATTGACCATTCATTTTGTGATCATATGATCTTATAGATCTTTAGGCCCATTTACTACAGCTACCAAAAATATCTTTAGTTGTTTATATGAATTGTCGATATGTATTGTTAATATTATATTAAAAATATATTTTATAAAATAATTTAAAAATAATGACTCATGCAAATCTTGAATATGTAACCTTTATTAGTTCAACTCTGTGACCAACTGAACTAATAAATTAATTATGTTAAAAATTAATTAATATTATTATATAAAACATTAAAATTAAAATTTCTAATTTATATTTAATACACATATAAATTTGTATAACAAATTTTATAATAATTAATTTTAATCTAATAATGTATTTTTTCTATCTATATAAATTTTAAATAAAAATCATAAATTTAATAAAAATTTATATATGTAAATACATTATTAGATCAACATCTTTCATAGCGGCCACCACCACCTAACTGCAACACCACCAGATCCGCCACCCACCCGTCCAACATCATGTCGCCACCCACAAACCACAGATGGAGTAAGGGAAGTGTAAAACACAACAAACATTCTGGAAAGCCCTTTACAAAACGTTCAATTTTTTTTTTCTATTCTGGAAAGGGATTTTTTGAATTGGAATTTTAATATTCTCAAAAGAGGTGTATGAAATTATGACATTTTACACTTCTTGTGTCTCAACCCCATGCTTGTCTTGAATTTAGTTTGATTTTCAAGGTTTAATCAAACTTAATTGACTTAGATTAAATTCACCTTTATTTAAATAACTCAACACAACCTTAAGTTAGGTTGGATTATCGGATTGAATAATTAAAAAAACATTGCCATCTGTTTAGCTTTTTTAATAATAAAAAAGCCCTCAAAATTAGTATTGTTTCTTAATTCTTATAAACTTGCAATAATACTTATAACGCGCAAACAATAATTTGAGGGTCTCATTATCCTTCTCAATCCAAATAATAAACTTAATCCTCCTCATAAGTGCTTACTCATAGAGGAAATAAAGGAAACCCTTAACATTCAAGAGTTCCTCAAGTACTGAGTTCAAAAGCTTATCATTTTAGTTATCTATTGAGTGCTTTTTGCCAAACTTTTTTTGCAGCTAATGCACCATTACACCATTTTTTTTATGAGTACCATTACACCATATAGTCATGTGATCGTAATTAACATGATATTTTATGGAATATAATGTTAACCTAACCTAGTAATGATATGTTTGGAATGACAGTGTGATTACACAAAATCGAGGTTAAAATCACGATATCTTTAAAATAATTCTTTGTTGCTTCTGAAAAATCATGTATTTTACTTGAATTTATTAGATCCACCATGATTTTGGTGGTATCCAAAACATACGAAGTGCAAGACCCTTTTTATATATATAAAATGTTTTTGAAAGAAAAAAAAATGGTTCTCCATTCAAGTTGAAACAAGAGCGACAATGTGAAGAAGCTTTGTTCAGTATACTTGGCATTGGAATGAATGATTAAAAAGCGACACTTTTTCGGTCCTTTTGCCGGATAAAAAATAAGGCATTGTAATGTTCTTCAAGATGTAATTCCTTCTCATATACAATTTGAAGCAAAGAATATTCCTATGCTTTACATCAATCCTTTCTAACGAATATAGTTGATAAAACCTTAAAAAGTTCATAGAGAACCTTTTTGCTTTTTAGTCATGCTAAAAGTAGCGAATATATGTCTACTTCCTTGAACTAATTATAACAGCTTTCTTCAAGGAAAGGATATTGAAACACAATAATATAAATAACATTGACATTCTCAAAGTGGTGACATGAAATAGTTGTCGGCCTTTCTGATCTCATTGCCATAGCTTATATCTAATTATGGGTAGTCAAGATGGTTTGTCTCCTTTCCTTCTTTTCTGTGTAATGTCTTTCAAAATGTCTGTTTCCATGTGTGTCTGCATAATTATTTTGGCATGTATGCATCTATGCGACATGCAAATGCAAAATTGACAATGAGATCAGAAAGTTATTGAAATGCCTTTCATTATGCCCACATGCAACTGCTTGAATAACTAAACCAACATAATTTTAATAGGATTCAAATTGAAAGGTGAAATTTTGATAAAATAGATCGTTTAATTTCACTTTGTATCCCCCAATCAAATTTAATTTGGTGTATTTTATCCTTAATTTTTAGAAAACTTATGAATTTTATCCTGTATCAATTTACTCTTAACATAATTATACTTTTTATCCCAAACTTTTTATATGTTTACAAATTTTGCATCTAACTTTTTTTTACTTTTTAGCGAATTTCACTCTTAACTTTTTATCTATTATTTTTTGCAAAATGGTGGAGGATAAATTTTTTTTTAAAATTGGATATAAAATATGCTAAATTAATTTGTTAGTGGTAAAATTTGTTAAAAATATTAAAAAATGAAGGTATAAATGCAATTAGCCTAAATACAAATTGAATAATAATTTCATTTTTCAAGTAAATTTCACTTTGTCATTCACCAATAAATAATATTGCAGCCATTCCACAATCTACTGTAGATGCTCCACCAGCTCATTACGTAATATAAGTACAGTCATTTTCACTCCTTGCGAAGAATTCTATAGAGATATGAATCAGGGAAATTTGAAGCTGGAGGCTACAAATGGTACACATTTTTATATGTTCTAGTTGAAAATAATCTTAAATGATGAATCCAGCTTATATTACACCACAGTTCAATGGATGCTATAACTTTAGTCCAATGACTATATTATGTAAGTGCTAACAAATTACAATTATCTCGTAAGAAGTTAGTTCTGTACCCTAGTGGAAACAAGAATAAGAATATAAGGGAACACATATCACTCTACTTGGCGCTGGATGACACAAGTTCACTTCATCATGGTTTGGGAAATCTATGTCAATTTTCGATTCTTTTTGCATGATCAGACCAACGACAACTACCTAGTTGTGCAGGGTATCTATTTTAATTTTTTCTTTTTTTTTACCGTTTCTTTGAATACATTTTCTTACCAATTACTTTTCCACCGAAAATTATTGAGTAAATTTAGGTTCAATTTGGATAAATTTTTTCATAGATGAAAATAATAAAGAAAAATAAAGTTTTTCCCATAAAACAAAATTAATTTACACAATTTTTTTATAAAAGTTCTCTCAACTAACTTTTACAAGAGTTGAGAAAAATAAATTAATTTTAATTCATAAGAAAAATTCAATTTATTTTTCCTTCTTATTTTCATCTCCTATAAATATTTAGGAAAAAGTTTATCTAAATGATTTTTCTTAACACAAAATGTTTACTTTCTCCAAGTTTGAAAAAATATTTTGTTGCTAGGACTAAGATAGTTCAGTTTTTTACCTGCAAAGTGTTAGAATATAAGTGTGAGTTAAAGTCTCACATCGGATAAAAATAGAAAAGGTTAACATCGTATAAGTAAGGAAAAGACCCATAAACTTGAGTATTAAGGTTTTGGGTTAAGGTGTGGTGTTCAATTCACTTATATGGTTACTCAGGTATAAATCTCCCTTGCATACTATGAGAAAGGAAAGGAGATTTCACAAAATGAAGGCTGAATGTGGAATTGATCAATTGGCAAAGGAGAATGTTTGGTAATGATGAAGGAAGCCATTCTATACAAGCACCTCTACGAGTTTGACAACCTCTCAGTTGGATTTAGAGTGTTATGATTCTAAACCATTCGATGCAGGAAACTTTAAGTGGTACAAATGATTATCCCTGCTTGTTTCTAAACTTGTTAGATGTGTTTTTTTTTTATCAAAAAATATTAGTTATTAGTATTTGTTAGAAAGGAATTGAATCCTTAATTTCTCTTTCTTTTTTTTTCTTTTTTCATCACTAAATCAATCTTATATTTTCTTCTTGATGGATATGTACGTCAAGTTTTTCTGAATTTGTTGGTTAATTTAGGAGAAGATGAAGAATCCGTACAAAAAATAAATAAATATAAATTGATATATTTTGTTGAATAAAACTTTAATAAGATTAATTCACACAAAGGACTTTTGCTTCCAAAGTGCATTTATTTCAAGTTTTGCTTCAAACTACAGCAAGAGGCAAACATTTTTAACAATTTCCTAATTTCTCATTATGTTGTCTTTTGGCAGGAAGATAAAACTATATCCCAAAGGAAAAGGTGCTGAATTGGGCAATTATGTTTCTCTGTATCTAGCCTTAGCTGACCATCAGCCCTTTTTCCTTGTTCCAAAATATATGCACAGATAACATTACGCTTGACCAAAAGCAAGCCAAACATCACTTTGGAAAAGGTATAGTTTGATCACTTTTATGAGGTCCAGTTCCTCAAGAGAAGCACTAGTGATACAAAAATGATACTTCAACGAATAATTAAGTGTGTTTAGATTGATGGTGACAAAATTAATTTTGAATAGAATTAATTTTGGTAGAAATAGAAACTACTCTCATTTGTTTTAACTCTATCATGATTTTTTTTCATCATAATTGATTGTATCTTAATTTTGAAAATAATCCAAACATACAAAATTTTGTCAAAATAAAGATTGACTCACCTCACTATGGTCTACCATGATTTTGGAGGCTATCCATACACACACTAACATTATTGACATCATTCTTCACAAGTCTAAGCAAACAATAGCATATATTCAGTCCAATAATTAGCAATCTCCTCTTCTTGCAGCTAACTACTGGTTTAGTGCCTCAAGCCATGAAAATGCTGCAGCCAGATTTATGCCTATCAATAATTTCACCAATCAAAACCTTGGTTAAGTGGTGAAGGACAGTTGCTTGGTAGATGCAGTGGTTGATGCGTTGTCCGAAGATTCTGTAAGGTATGCTATTGATGAGTGTAGTGATTTGGCCAAGACTCAGGTTGATCCAAGAATTAATGAAAATGAGTGGCAGTAATAGTTTTCACTTTTCAATTTATATATGTAATATATGTATATTCTAAATGGACACTGGCACCACATGCAAGTCTTCTACTTCTAACATGGAAAAAAAGTGACTCTCTAACTTTAATTTAGACATTTTATTTAAAGCACAACAAATCATTATTTACATGAGAGAGTAGATATATGCTTATAAAATGGAGAAAGTAGAAAATAAAATAGTCAACACCGAAAAGAATGGTTTATCTTCAGATGATTAAAACATTGACAATTGAACTATACATTAAAAGCGTTACATAATAACCAACATCATTCACCTAACGACATATAATAAGGATGTTAATGCAAATTAGAGTTTTTGGCAGAACATGTGCAGCCTTTAGGAAAATGTAAAGTGAACATAAGTCCATAACCATGTAATTAATATCCACTTCTTGTCCAATTCAGTCAGGTCTGACCTTGAATATTTCTCATGATGACGTGAAACACACATTAATGCACGAAAATAATTAGTCATGACATTGCTCAATAGTTCCTTGTAAAGGTTGTAGATGCATTGGTTCCATTCAAACATTCAACATAAGAGAGTTGAAAAGTCATGCATATTTGTGAGCTCTCACTGTCCAAATGGAATTAAAATTAAAATAGAAATCTAAACCAAAAAGTCTTAGGGGTACGAAGATTTGGGTATTTGACTACGATGTTTTCCAACTCATTTCGTTGTTCATATGCTCCAAATCAAAATCGACCAACAACCATGTGATGCATGCCGATGTAATATAATGATAAAAATATTATATATTTGACAATGGAAAGAAATTTGTGCAATTTAAACTTTGTATATATATAAACGAATGAGAATTCTTGTTTGAAGGACTTATTACAAGTTCTAATGGAAATGGAAAGGGACCAAAATCTTTTATCTATTGCGTTGCTTCCACTGTTAACCTTGCATAATTTTTAAAGTCAAGGTCAATCGATAGAGACACGTTATTTACCCACGTTATTTACAAACCATAAAATGATGGCTAAAATTGGTGTGATCGGAATGGCGTCTGTTTACTATGATTTCATGGTGCAAAAAATGCGAGTGATTAATAAAATTTTATATTTAAATTTTAAATGTTTTTATCAATAAATATTAATTTATTAATTTTATTAGAAATATCAATTGAAAAAATTTGAAAAAAATTAAATTCTCAATTACTCCTTATTTTCTTCTCACTTCACTCTTGTCTAACCAGTGAATCAATCTTATATTTTCTTTAAATTATTAATTATGATTAAACTGAAACAATTTGATATCAATTGATCTACATGTTTAATAATAAAATGCGATTATAAATTGATAAATCTGTAAAAGATTTTATAAATATCTTTCAGAAAAATTAATAATAAATATTGTCGTTTTCATGGTGTTGGTCTGAGGAGGATGTGGCACCAGAGAACTCTCCTACTGACCATTTATTGCACTTCAACTAAACGAGGGTCAGAATTGGTGGGGATTTTATATTCAACCATATCCCTTTCAAAACTTTCCTACTTACTTCGTGCCTTCGGTGATCGGTAACATTAGACTTTCAACTTATCCGAGTTTTTTTTTTTTTTTATAATTTTCCCATATACTCTACTTCGATTTATCAGTTAACACTTATTTCGAATGGTCCACGAAATGGAAATATAACAGGAAAATAAAATGGGTGACTTTGTAGTATAACAAAACAATTCAGTGTTGAATTCCACGTTTTGAAATTTGAAATTCTCCACAGCATGTCTTGGGCTCTTGGCACATTTTTAAAATGTTCAATTAAATTAAGAACTTTATTTACAAGTGTCTTTATGATATTAGTGAGAAAATGTATATATATATATATATATATATATATAAAATATTAATAATAAAATTCTCATTGAAAGTTGTGATAAAATTTATTGATAATATTTTAATATTAAAGTTTTAACTTTTAATTTTTTAAACAAACACTTTAAAGACATTGTTATTTTTCTTAAAAATGGATTATGATAAAAGATTTGGTTAGAGTGTGACTAATAAAATTATTGGGAAAATATATTGATTAATACTAAGTTGCACTAGAGCATACTGAATTGATCAAATTGGATTTGTTGCATTCATACAATTACGCACTTGTAAATTTACACTGTTAAATAAAAATTGGACGATTCATATTTTGGTTATTTCATTTAAGGTTGACCTTAATTAAAAAAATTAAAATATGATAATCTGGTAATTTCATCATAGAATCATCATTAGTTAATTATATGAATGCATCAAAATTCCGACTACAGAGAATCTGGATCCCGAACTAATCTTTGAACAATGTTTCCAGATACCCTGACCAACATATTGTGGGTAAAATCAACATCAACATCAACAACATCAACAGCACCTTTAACCCAAATTAATTGGGGTCGGTGGTAGATGAACCTAATGATAAATCGAAAAAAAGCAAAAGAGAGAAACAGAGTTAAAATAAAAGAACGGTGAGAGGAGAAGAGAAAAGAAGAAGCAAAGAATTAAAACAGGGAACAACTGGAACATAGAACTACTAAAGGGTTTAAACCTCCATCAGA
>PYAF01003410.1:1131952-1145600 GCA_007407185.1 Glycine tomentella | reverse complement strand
CATACCGTCCGCCAATCTAAATCCCACTCCATTAGGTCTTGTTTAACTACCTTTCCCCAGGTAAGTTTTGGTCGACCTCTACCTCTCTTTGTATCTAACTCTTGGTAACATACTTTTGTTCTAACAGGAGCATCTAATGGTCGTCTCATAACATGCCCAAACCATCTCAATCTATGCTCTCTCATCTTTTCACATACTGTTTGAGAACTTACGATCACTGTATTAAATGCATGTTTGGATTGACATTCATAGCCTTGGACGTCTATCATTTTAAATGCTAGTAATAGTTACTTCTACGTCAATTGATAAATTTGATGTGAATTCTTGCAAAGACGATGCCTCTGCACGATGAACCAAACACAGACTAAAATCACTAAATCACAACATAACTAATCTAAGTGTGTCATTTAGTACACATTATTTTTTAGAACCATGTATTGTACAAGCTATTTTTTTCACTAAGAGATTCCATATTTCTTTTATAAAAGATAATTCTGCCCTAAGATTTAAATTCAACATTACTAATTAAACTAAAACTAAAAAAAATTAAAAAAACTATGTACTCCATTGTCCGAAAACTCCACACTAAGCGCATGTAAGGGAGAAGGAAATTGTACACCATCTTACCCTTATATATGCAAAGATACTATTTCTGGATTCGAACTTATGAACAGCAATGCTGTGCCAGGATTCATCCTCTTTAAAATTAACCCTGTCCGAGAGGCTCTACGCTATGGATAGGTAAGAAGGAGTGATATTGTACAGAGTCTTACTCTTGTATATGCAAATAGACTATTTTCATATTCAAATTCATGAACAACAAGTCTTAAAATACGTGTTCGAAGGTGTTATAAATTTGTTTATTTTATTTTTTTTATAATAACTCATTTATCATGTTCTACTAACTAAGTTAGACCCTTTTATTATTCTAATGTATCTTATAACATGTAATTAATTTTTTAAAATCTATTAATAATATCATAAAACATTTTTTTTGAAGAAGACATATTTTATTATTAAATATTTTTTAAAATAGTATGACTGAAAACAAAACTAAATAAGTAAAACATTTATAACCAAGATAAATTTATATTAAAAGTATTCAATTTATGAACAGTTATTACCTCAATAATTTAAGTATTAATATTTTTTTACAAAAATATTCAATATCCATGTGATATTCATTTATTCTATAATTTAAATATTAATTAAATTTTATGCAGATATTAATATGTTTAATTTCATATAAAATATATATTTCCTTTTTTCAATTGTGTTATGAGTACAAAATACTCACCAGCTTTGTCTATAACTAATATTCTTTATAAAACATGACCAACAACTTTTAGTGACATGTCTCTTCCTAATTATATTTTATTTTCGTCCACCAGTATTAAATCCAAAACTTTATTTAAGGAATTAAAATTTAGTTTCACTTAAATCACATTATTTATATTTACTTGGGAAACTTAACTATATGGGTGTGATTTTGTTTTGTTAAAAAAATCATTCTTGATGTAAAAAAATTAAAATATTTATATCTTAATATGCTTTTAGTCTCTAAAATTTGAGATGAATCCACTTTTGATCCCCAAATCTAAAAAATTAAATTAATTAATTACTCAAATTTAAAAAACACATTTTTAGTCCACAAGTACTAAATTTCAGAGGATAAAATGATTTTTTTAAAAATCATTTTTAATCCCTAAACGGTAAATTTGAAGTACAAAAATGGTAATTTTCAAATTTGATACACTATTTTTTATAAAAAAAATTGACAAACCAAAACCAGATTTATCCTGAATTTTAGGAACCACAGATGTAACTAAGCCAATACTTAAAAATGGTATTTTTCAAATTTGATAGACTATTTTTTATAAAAAAATTGACAAACCAAAACCAATTTATCCTGAATTTTAGGAACCACAGATGTAACTAAGCCAATACTTAAAAATGGTGTTTTTCAAATTTGATAGACTATTTTTTATAAAAAAAAATTGACAAACCAAAACCAGATTTATCCTGAATTTTAGGAACCACAGATGTAACTAAACCAATGTTTAAAAATGGTATTTTTCAAATTTGATAGACTATTTTTTTAAAATTTGACAAACCAAAACCAGATTTATCGTGAATCTTAGGAACCACATATGCAACTAAACCAATATTTATTTTCTAAAACAAAAGTTTCATGGCAGCATGCCTCATGCCAGGAAAAAAACGCTTATAGAAATATCTATACATTGACCATTGAAGAGGTTCGTTCTCCCATGGGTAACCAGACTTAAACTCACACAAACAAGACATGGATGTTTCCTTATCAACCAGACTAATTGTTTTGTGTCAAATGTTAATAAGTATTTTTAGAATATTGGTCAAAGAATTAAAAGATTTTAAAAAAATACATAAAATTATGTTTTTTATAATTTTTTGCACATTTAATTTTCATAATAAATATGTATTTTAATTTCTTAAAGAATGTCGCAAGACACTTGTTAGCTATAGTATTGTTCTGTTTACAAAATCATTCATCATTTAATATATGGATTTATATGCCATTAAAAATATTTAATACTAACAGTAGAATCTTGTGAGTAGTGTGGGAGTAGGCAACCAGGCATTGGAACGAGAGAAAGAGTGATAACTGAGAACCAGAAGACAAATAAAAAGTATGCAACAAACAAGTCAAAATCAGGTTTGGCCAACACCAAAGTACAAAGGTTTGGTTTGGTAGGCGTGGTGGCACTTTCCACATTCAATTTTCAACTCAGTCAACGGTTGAGATTCACTCCGACTTCCCCAATCTAAGGCGTGGATGCAAACGGCTGAATCTAACCCACAATCCAATCTCGTTACTTAGGGGCTTTTTCGTCATTAACTCACCCCTGCCACACGGTTTCCCTATAAATTGTAACTCAATGCTCACCTCTAAACTCGTATCACTTCTGAGTTCATATATCTCTCTGCTCCTCTTCTCTTCTACTTCTCAAGGTACTTTTCTTCTCCCTCCATCATATCGTAGATTCCGTGGTTCAATTTCGGATCTTGCACTTCTGGGTTGCTTTGCTTTGCTTTTTCCTCAACTGGGTCGATCTAGGATCCATGTGAAACTCTACTTTGTTTCTTTAATATCTGCGGAATACGCGTTTGACTTTCAGATCTAGTCGAATTCATTTCCTAATGGCCTTTCTTTCTTTTAGGTTATGAGAAATAAAATAACTTTTTGGATTTCTAAGTAAACCTTGGGCCTTGTGCTGACTGAGATGGGATTTGGTGATTAGAGAGTTTTAGCGAATTTTGTAATTGTACTTGTTTGTCTGTAGTTTTGTTTTGTTTTCTGGTTTCTCATATATTCCTTAGGCTTCAATTTTATTCGAGTATAGGTCACTAAATATGGACATCTTTCTTCATAGGAATTCAAACTTTGAGCAGGGGAATTTTAATCCCTTTCTTTAAATCCAGCTTGTTTGTGTGTATGGTTAAAAAATGGAAATTTTGGTTTAAATTCTATTATACCTTATTTCTGGCTGAAATTTTTGCATGTGTCTTTGCTCTCTGTTGTAAATTTACTGTTTAGGTCATAACTCTGGGCTTGTTGTGCAGTTTTTGAAGTATAAAGATGGCAGAGACATTCCTATTTACCTCGGAGTCAGTGAACGAGGGACACCCTGACAAGCTCTGCGACCAAATCTCCGATGCTGTACTCGACGCTTGCCTCGAACAGGACCCAGACAGCAAGGTTGCCTGCGAAACATGCACCAAGACCAACTTGGTCATGGTCTTCGGAGAGATCACCACCAAGGCCAACGTTGACTACGAGAAGATCGTGCGTGACACCTGCAGGAACATCGGCTTCGTCTCAAACGATGTGGGACTTGATGCTGATAACTGCAAGGTCCTTGTAAACATTGAGCAGCAGAGCCCTGATATTGCTCAGGGAGTGCACGGCCACCTCACCAAAAGACCTGAAGAAATTGGCGCTGGTGACCAGGGTCACATGTTTGGCTATGCCACTGATGAAACCCCAGAATTGATGCCATTGAGCCATGTTCTTGCTACCAAGCTTGGTGCTCGTCTCACCGAGGTTCGCAAGAATGGAACCTGCCCATGGTTGAGGCCCGATGGGAAGACCCAAGTGACTGTTGAGTATTACAATGATAATGGTGCCAGGGTTCCAGTTCGTGTCCACACCGTGCTAATCTCCACCCAGCATGATGAGACTGTCACCAACGACGAAATTGCGGCTGACCTCAAGGAGCATGTTATCAAGCCTGTGATCCCAGAGAAGTACCTTGATGAGAAGACCATTTTCCACTTGAACCCCTCTGGCCGTTTTGTCATTGGAGGCCCTCACGGTGATGCTGGTCTCACCGGCCGGAAGATCATCATTGATACTTACGGAGGATGGGGTGCTCATGGTGGCGGTGCCTTCTCCGGGAAGGATCCCACCAAGGTTGATAGGAGTGGTGCTTACATTGTGAGACAGGCTGCTAAGAGCATTGTAGCCAGTGGGCTAGCCAGAAGGTGCATTGTGCAAGTGTCTTATGCCATTGGTGTGCCCGAGCCTTTGTCTGTCTTTGTTGACACCTATGGCACCGGGAAGATCCATGATAAGGAGATTCTCAACATTGTGAAGGAGAACTTTGATTTCAGGCCTGGTATGATTTCCATCAACCTTGATCTCAAGAGGGGTGGGAATAACAGGTTCTTGAAGACTGCTGCTTATGGACACTTTGGAAGAGAGGACCCTGACTTCACATGGGAAGTGGTCAAGCCACTCAAGTGGGAGAAGGCCTAAGGCCATTCATTCCACCGTTCTTTGCTGGTAGTTTTTTTGAGCGTTGCCATTATAATGTCTAATATCAATAACTTTCCACGTCTCTTACCCTCTATGTGTTTCTCTCGTCCTCCTCCTCCTCCTATTTTGTTTATTCTGTCTTTTATATGTAATTTTTTACATGATCAACTAAAAAATGTACTCTCTGTTTCCCAACCAATGTGTCTCTTAATATCAGAGTATCCAAAAGAGTGTTCAAGTTAATGTTTTGGATTCCAATGCTTCTCTCGATGAACTCGCGTGCATTTTTAATACTTGGTTCTCCCAATTTCGAGCTGCAAATTTGGACAGATGATATATGGTAGGCAAGTGTGTTGTTGCATATACATAAGTACATAACTGCCGAAGCAAACCAGGCTACTGTGCGAGAGTCCATTGAGTGTCTTACGATGGGTAAAACATGTTACTGTAGGATGTGTTTTTTTTCGAGATAAGTGTGAGTGTACTATAAGAATGGTTACACTGGATTATTTTTTAAACAAAAAATATGACCCCTCTTCTTCCAGATTTCTTTGCTTCTAGATTCTAAACCCCACTTCTCCTTTACTGTATTCATTTCATCCGTTTTGAATAAGCCACAATTTATTCACCAAATCCAAAATTAAATTACAAATATCACCATATATTCACGAGATCCCAAGTTTAATTATAAACATCGCCATAAAATATATTTTTTTCAAGAACACAATAAAATAAATTGAAATATATAAAAATTAAATTGAGAAAAAAAAAAAAGCATTTCTGCAATCTTGGTGTGGTGGAGTTTGCTTAGGATATTTCCATCTCTATCGTGAACTCGCGGAAGCAGGCATCCATGGAGAGCTTCTTGACACCAACGAGGACATTTATGGAAAGGTGGACACCAACGAGAGCCTTCTTGTAGATGAGGTTGAAGCTATCGTCGTCCACGATCGTTAGGCTTTGTAGACTAGTTGACATCTACAATGGTGTGGGAGAGGGAGGCGTTGCAAGTGGGAATGGGTCAACTTTGGATAGCCATAGGAAGATAGCGTCGACGAGAAGCGTGAAGGCGCCATGATGATTTGAGGAGGGAGAGGAGGAGAAAGAAGTAGATGGAACATAGAAAGAAAGGTGGAGGTCCTGGGGAATATTGAGAAGTAATTTGAATGAATGTGTGTATTAATTTGTGATGTGAAATACATTAGAATATATAGAAGTGGTTGTACAGTAGCATTGGATATTAACCTACTTTAAGTAACAACTATTTGAAATATAAATTGAAGATAACATCAACTAGATAACAATTATATAAAATGCAAATTATATAAAATGCAAATTGAAGATAACATCAAGTAAAAATTAAAAGATAAATTCAAACTAAGAAATCACTTCAATACACCCCTACAAGATGAAATTAGATTCAACACTCCAATCTTGAATTTGAAAAAATTGTGACGTGTAATAGACAATTTCTTGAGTGTGCAAATATGGTTGACATAAAAGACATAAGTGAGAGGGTTTAACCATCAAGATGATTTAATTATCGAAAAAGACATAAGTGAGAGGGTTTAACCATCAAGATTGGTTTGAATGGAAGACACGATATGATCTTAGTTACATACTTAAAAAATCATGACTTCAAGAAGATGAGTCTTTTAATAATTGGCAAAAATTAAATTTAATGGATAGATTGGAAGCAATGGTGAGTGAATGTATTTCATTAATATTGATTGTTAAACTCCTAATTCTATGATATCATATTGAGAAATAATTTGAATGAATGTATTTCATTAATATGGGATATGAAATACATTAAAATATATAAAAGTGATTATACAATAGAATTTGATAATAATCTACTCTAAATAAAATTATTTGAAATATAAATTGAAAATAACATCAAGGATATAACAATTATTTAAAATACAAATTAAAGATAATATCAAATAACAACTAAAATATAAATTCAAACTAAAAGATAACTCTAATAAGAGAAATGGCGAAATGGATCTACACAACAGGAGAATAAAAACATTTTCTTTTTAAAAAAAGATAATCTAGTGTAAATAATCTTACAATATTCCTAAACATCCTATGATCAAAATAACTTTTCTACCGCTGTAGTAACTTAATCGACTCTCCCACCATAGCATGCTTCGATAACTGCTATCCCACAATAGCATGCTTCCCTACGGTGCTAAATATTACTGGTCATGTGAGATTTTATTGTTTTCTAAGTTTAAAGTTAACACTGTTATCTAAGTAAATCATATTTTATGTCACGTCTTTCAGAAGCAAAGCTACTGACATTTTTTACTTATTACTAATTGTTACTATCATGTTACGGTTGGTTTTCGTTTACCTTCCCGTCTTCATCATCGTTGGTTTTGAGAAAACAAGTTTGAACAATGTGCACATTTCGTAATGTGCGTAGATAATATGAATTTTTTTAAGTATAACCACCTATAGTCACACACATGCTTCCTTTGAATGCTAATATTAACTGAGCAGCGACAATTTTGCAGACGAGGACAACGACAACTTGATTAAGTGCTGTGTCAAAGTTCAGTGAGTAATAATTTTTATTTCTCATTTAATTTTATATTTGTTATTTTTCCGAAAAATGGAAAGTCTTCTCTAAAATTTATGAATCTATTGAAGCTGAAAAATAAGTGTGGTAGTCCATCGTGCTTCTATGGCCCCTATATATAATGTGCCTTTTGAAGTGGTATAATGATTTGTTTTTCCTGTTTCTATAAGACCAGGATCAGACATACGCAGATTTTACATTAATTCTTGGCCTCTCTTTGTTTGCAGTAAAAGAAAGCTAAAAATAAGTAAAAGATAAAAAATTTATATTTTTACGTCCTATTTTAATTTAAAATTTTATTTAATGAATTTTCATTTTATTCTACCAAATACTCTATTAGCCAAAAGCCAATATTAGCATTCTATGTGAATTAATAAATTATCCTTCCAGATGATTGTTGATTAGATAGTAAGGGAGTGAGTACTACCTCTACTAATTGAATTGAGGAACACTAAAGGCTAAAGCAAATTTTTAAAGATGCTAAAACCAGAGATCTAGAATAGGTGTTGGTTGAGGTATCTTAATCAATCAAAGTTACACTACACTACATTTATACGTTGTCTACTGCTTGTTGGAAGCTGCAACAACACCGATATTCGTATCTCACTTTCATTATATTATTTTTAGTTTTTTTTTTTTAGATAATACTTTTCTTAGTTAAGATGGATCGATACTTAAATAATCGTCGAAGCTATATATATTTCTTACATGCCGTATTCAATATCTTATTACTTCTTAATGTTTTTTTTCCTTCTATGAGTATTTATAGAAAAACTTAGTCAAACAAAACCATAATACTAGTCTTTTGGGTTTATAAAAATACTTTTTCAAATGCACAATAAAATTTATAAATATATTAAATTAATTAGAAACTTAATTCAAAAAATATTTTTTATAATTAAAATTTTAACATGTACTTTCCTAGTAAATTCATCATTTTATAAGACCACATCCGAGTCTTTTAATTGCTATGTTAGAGAGTATCAAACACTGTTATTGTACAAATGAATAATGTGACAAAAATAGAAAAAAAAATACATAAATTATTGAACACTATTTAATTTGGACAAGTTTTGATATATAAATTACTTTCTTCTACAAATATTCCATTAGCGTTCATAATTTCATTTTATCTTTCTTAATTTATATCGCTCATATTATTTATCATACTATGTCATCTCTTTCTCAAATTAAGTGTCAAAATAGATAAAAATCTCCACCATTAATTTTTGAATTTAGAGTCATGTGATTGCAACTTACACTTTGTATTCAACAGCTCCCTTACCCTTCGGGAAAAAAACAAACACACACACACAAAAAAAAATCCCACAATGAGTCATTTGGACTGTCCATATATCTGAGTCCGACAACCAACGTTTCCTTTCATCAAGTCGGCCCATGATAGTCATGTAAAACCATGGTGTCCGAAAACAACGAATTCTTATCGACCAAAAACAATAATTGGACAACAAAATCTACCAAAAATGAAGGGACAAAAAAAAAAAAAACAAAAATCTTACCCAAATAACATTGAAAAAGGAAAGAACAAAAAAATTTCTGCGGCACACTTAGGGGAAACCAACAACGGGTCACCTAATAAAGAACAGGTGGAGCTATAGAAACCCTATCTTTAGATTGATGAAGAGCAAAGGAACAAAGATGTTTGATCTCTCGAGAAATATACTATTGCCTTTGTCATAACGATTTTGAACTTTTAATATATAATCTTAAGCCATTTGTAAACAATTTCATGTACCCAATCCACACATTGGACGACTATTAAGTATCAACAATTCATTCATATATCCAGAAAAGTGGAAATTAATTTTAAGAAATCAAAACATAAAAAATATTTAATATAATATAATATTTATGGAATAAAATCACTTTTTATGTCTATTCTTATTAACACCTCACTACAAAAATTTCTCTTTCGTTTAAATAGGAACATGTGTTCCTTTGGTTGTTAGATAGTTATGTGTTATTTTAAAATATTTTAATTAGGTAACACTTTAAGGATTTTTTAACATTTTCATTTAATTATGAATTATTATATAAAGTAAAATTATTAACTTACGTTTAAAATTTATATTTAAGATATTTTTAATTGATGGATAATGTAATTTTCTTATATTAACGTTAAACTAAAGTTATTTTTTTATTCAAAAGTAACTTATAAATAATTAAAAAAATTTATAAATTTCTCAAAAATCTTACCAAACACAAAGGAAACATCCAAAGAGAACAACTAATATTTAATAAATTTAATGATAATGTATAAAACAGTTTTACATTATCATTTAATTACAAATTATTATTAATATAATTTTTAGGATAATTATCAGAAAATTAATAAATTTATTCTACATGATAAATTATGATTAAAAGATTATATAAATTTTTTTTTCTCATATTTAATTCTTAAATATGTAAAATGTAGATAATGCGTCATTTCTCTACACTATATAATTGGATCGATTCACTTACAAGATTGCTATTTAGAAGGAAGAGGAATAGGGAGTATGTTTTCCATGCTCCAATTATACATAAATTTTAGTTTAATAAATTAACTTCTTTGTTTTTCATTGTGTGTTATTGAGGAACTTGGTGGCCCACATAGCTTTATGCTTCAACTCTACCGGAAGATGGCATGATTTGCCATACACCAACTGATATGGTAACATACCAATTGGAGTCTTGAAGGCTGTCCGGTAGGCCCATAATGCATCATCCAATTTCTTGGACCAATCCTTTCTAGAGCTACCAACGGTCTTTTCAAGGATTCTCTTTAATTCTCTATTAGATACTTCAACTTGATCGCTGGTTTGTGGGTGATACGGTGTGGCCACCTTATGGGTTACCCCATACTTGGCAAGCAGACTCTCAATGAATTTGTTGCAGAAATGAGTACCTCCATCACTAATAATTGCTCTTGGAACGCCGAAGCGAGTGAAGATGTTCCTCCTCAAGAAGTTGGCAACAACTTTGGCATCATTAGTGGGCAAAGTTGCTGCTTCCACCCATTTAGAGACGTAATCAACAGCCACCAATATGTATTGGTTGGAGTAAGACTTGGGAAAAGGCCCCATGAAGTCTATGCCCCAAACATCAAACAATTCCACTTCCAAGATGTTGTTGAGTGGCATTTCATCCTTCCGGGAAATATTTCCCGTCCTTTGGCATCTGTCACAGCCCTCCGAAAACGCCTTAGCATCCTTGAAGATAGTGGGCCAATAATACCCACTCTGCAACACCTTGTGGGCTGTACGATTTCCTCCAAAATGACCCCCATAACTGGATGAATGGCAATGCCAAAGGATTCTTGGCACATCAAATTCAGCCACACACCTCCTGACAATCCCATCAGTGCACTGAAAGTACAGAAATGGGTTGTCCCAATGATATCTCCGGGCGTCATGCAGGAACTTCTTCCTTTGCTGCCATGTCAGGTCATCAGGGATGGCTCCAACAGCCTTGTAATTGGTCATATCAGCAAACCAAGGAATGCTTTCAGCTGCCATCATCTGCTCATCAAGGAATGCATCATTGATTTCCAGCTGTGGGCTATCCTGAAGCTCTTTCTCTTGGATCCGTGAGAGGTGGTCAGCCACTCGGTTTTCTACACCAGCTTTATCTCTAATTTCCAAATCAAACTCCTGAAATAGGAGCATCCACCTCAACAAGCGAGGCTTAGCATCCTGCTTAGTCAACAAATACTTGAGAGCAGCATGGTCAGTGTAAACAATAACCTTGGAACCAATCAAGTAAGACATAAACTTATCCAAAGCATAAACTACAACTAGCATTTCTTTTTCAGTGGTAGCATAATTAACTTGTGCTTCATTCAAAATCTTGCTAGCATAGTAAATGGCATGCAAAAGTTTGTCCTTACGTTGGCCTAACACAGCTCCTATAGCATATTGACTAGCATCACACATAAGTTCAAATGGCAAACTCCAATCAGGGGCAGTTAAAACAGGTGCAGTGGTCAATTTCTCTTTCAAAACATTAAAAGCATGCAAGCAATTAGCATCAAAGTTAAATTCAGACTCTTTGACCAACAATTGGCTTAGAGGCTTAGTTATCCTAGAAAAATCCTTGATAAATCGCCTATAAAACCCCGCATGACCTAAGAAACTACGAACACCATTCACATTAGCGGGTGGAGGCAATTTTTCAATCAACAAAAATTTAGCCTCATCAACCTCAATCCCCTTAGAGGAGATTTTGTGACCCAAAACAATGTCATCCCGTACCATGAAATGACATTTTTCCCAATTAAGCACGAGGTTGGTCTCTTGACACCTCTTTAGGACTTTAGAAAGATTAAACAAGCAAGCATCAAAGTTAGAACCAAATACAGAGAAATCATCCATAAACACCTCAAGAAATTTTTCTACCATATCGGAGAAGATAGAAAGCATACACCTTTGGAAAGTAGCTGGTGCATTACAAAGGCCAAAGGGCATCCTTCTGTATGCAAAGACTCCAAAGGGGCATGTAAACGCCGTCTTCTCTTGATCTTCAGGTGCTACTGGAATCTGGTTGTAGCCTGAGTACCCATCTAAGAAGCAATAGTACTCATGTCCAGCCAACCACTCTAGCATTTGATCGATGAATGGTAGAGGGAAGTGGTTTTTCCTTGTAGCATCATTCAACCGGCGATAGTCTACACACATCCGCCATCCGGTGATAGTTCTTGTGGGGATCAAATCGTTGTTGTCGTTCTGAATCACGGTGACCCCACCTTTCTTGGGCACGGTTTGCACCGGACTAACCCAAGCGGCATCTGAAATTGGGTAGATCATGCCCGCATCAAGAAGCTTGACCACTTCTTTTCTCACCACCTCCTTCATCATGGGATTTAATCTTCTCTGAGGTTGTCTTACTGGCTTCACGTCGTCCTCCATTAAGATCTTATGAGTACAAAATGAAGGACTGATACCCTTCAAGTTTAATATGGACCATCCAATGGTGGACTTGTGATCCTTCAACACTTGGGTGAGCTTGGCTTCTTCCTCCTCAGATAAGCTTTTATTAATGATGACGGGGTAGGTCTTGTCCTCTCCTAGGAACACATATTTGAGAGTAGCTGGAAGCTCCTTCAACTCAAGCTTTGGTGCTCCAACTTCAATGTCTGAATCTTTCTTTCTAACACTTCCATGGCTGCTTCTTTGAACTCTTCAATGACAGCCACTTCTTGAACCGCCATAAGCTCCTCAAATTCTTGCTCAAGAGATTGATCAGAATAAATCAATGTATCCAGCACATCAATCCGGAAGCAATCATCCTTATCATGAGGAATCTTCATAGCATCAAAGACATTGAATACTATGGACTCATCAAACATCCTTAACTTTAGCTTTCCTTCGGCTACATCTATGATAGCTCTAGCCGTAGCCAAGAATGGCCTACCTAGAAGAACAGGTATTTCCCCCTCTTCCATGTCTAGAACTATGAAGTCAGGTGGAAATATGAACTTGTCCACCTTCACCAAGACATCTTCAACAAAGCCACTTGGTCTTCTCAAGGATCTATCAGCCAATTGCAAAGATACTCTGGTTGGTTTCAACTCAGAAATGCCCAATGATTTACAAATTGAGAGGGGCATTAAGTGGATACTTGCACCAATGTCACACAAGGCTTTACCAACACTAACATCACCTATGGCAATAGGTATGTTAAAACTGCCTGGATCCCTAAGCTTGGGTGGGACTCTCTGCTGGATGATAGCACTGCATTCCTCAGTTAAGATCACAGTTTCACATTCTTGCAGCTTGTGCTTTTTAGAGAGCAAGTCCTTCATAAACTTGGCATAGTTTGGCATATTGGCCAAAGCTTCAGCAAATGGAATGTTTACTTGCAGCTTTTTAAACATCTCCAAGAACTTGGCATATTGTTTCTTCTGCGCTTGCTGCTTCGTCTTCAGGGGGTAAGGAGGTTTTTCAAATCTGGAAAAATCCATAGGTTGCTTAGGCTCAGCTGCAACCTTCCCCTTTCCTTTATCTTTTCCTTGTTCCTTACTGTTGCTGGAATTTGGTGTTGCTGCAGAATTTTCAAGTTCTGCAGAATTTTCAAATTCTGCTGTAGCTGTTGGAATTTCGTGCTCCTCTTCTCTTGACACCACTCTTATCTTCTCCTTAGGAGCAATAACAATGCCACTCCTAGTGGTGATGGCCTTTGCATGTTCCCTAGGATTTACAACTGTATCACTAGGGAATTGACCAGGTGGTCTCTCAGCTAATTGCTTTGATATTTGG
>PYAF01003410.1:1112540-1131852 GCA_007407185.1 Glycine tomentella | reverse complement strand
AAGCTCCTTGATTCTTCAACTGAGATCTAGTCTCATTCATGAAAGCATCAGTATTTTGGATATGATCATTCGTGGTCTTGGCCAATTGCAACATAGCCTTTTCCAATTCAGAAGGCTCTTTGGGAGGGATGGGAGGAGGTTGCAAGTAATTGTTGGATTTGTAATCCAAACCACTCCCATGTGGTCTTCTCGGATAGCTGCTTCCACTCCCAGAAGCTTGGTTGTAATTTCTCTGGTAACCTTGTGGTGGCCTTTGGTCATACCATACTCCATTAACTTGAATTGGATCAGCCCCCACTAAGGTTAGACACACATTAGATTCGTGGTTCCCTTGGCAATATTCACATACAGCTGTGCTTGCTTTGATTGATGAAGCTTGAGCTTTGGACACTTCAAGCTTGTCAATCTTAGTATTGAGGATGGCTAGCTGCTGTGATAAGAGTTTTTGCTCGGCCAACATAGCATCCGTGCTACCCAAATGAATGACTTCCCTCTTCGACTGACTTGCCAAGCTTTCATTTTCAGTTCTGGCCAAAGAGTCAATCAAATCATATGTTTGTGCAGCTGTCTTCGATCTGATGGTTCCTCCAGCTGCTCCATTAATTACCAGCTTGGATTCAGGTGACAAACCATTAAAGAAGATTCGCACCTTCTTCCTTACCGGCATATCATATTGAGGACATAGCCGGATTAACTCTTGGAACCTCTTCCATGCCGCACAAAGTGTCTCCCTTTCTCGCTTTGTGAAGTTGGTGATCTCGTTCACCAAACGGTTATACTTCTCCATAGAAAAATATTCAGCGAAGAACCTTGCCATCAACTCATCCCAAGTAGTTATGCTGTTAGAAGGTTGACGATGTAACCACTTGAGTGCCTTGCCCTTCAACGCGAATGGAAAAAGACGGAGTCGAATAGCATCATCTGTCACTCCTTGATGGCGGATGGTGTCGCAGATCATCATAAAATGGTCAGCAAAGCTGTGAGGATCCTCATCGTCCTCGCCACTAAATTGATTCTTCTCCACCAAGCTGATAAGAGATGGGTGGATGTCGAAATGATGTGCTTGAATGGGTGGCCTCACTATGCTGGGTGCTGGGCGGACAAACAATGGAGTAAGAATGTTCTCCATTAATTCATCCTCCGGCCTTGGCTGCTCACGATTGTTTTCAGTCATGTCTAGTTCCTCTTCAAAATCTTCTTCTTCGAGAGGTTGAGAACTAGACCATCATGCTTCCCTCCTTAACCTCGTTAACCTCTGATTCCTTCTCGCGGTTTTCTCGATTTCGGGATCAAACTGAAGATTATCAGGGCTAACGGTACCTCGCATATACTCTGGAAGCAGGTTAGAAACAAAATAAGTCCAATCTTAAGGATAAAAAGTTATAATGAATTTGGCTAAAACAATCCTCGGCAATGGTGCCAAAAACTTGTTGCGTACTCGGCAAGTGCACCGGTCGCTCAAGTAATAGAGTGAAAGTAAGGAATTTGTCGTTCCCAACGAGGATTGTTTGACCAAATAAACTATAATTTTGATCGATAAGTTGGATACCAAAATAATTGAGAATAATGTTTGTTTGTGTTGTGTGTATACAAATTAAATTAAAAACCAATTGTAAACATAAACTAACATCAACGAGTAAGTGGAGGGATAATGATATGTAAAGAAATGTAGCTAGGGCAACCCACACATGATGCTTCTCCCAATGAAAACGTATTGTTTACTACATTCATTCATCTAAGCTATTTAGCTAATGTGTTTTTATAAGTTAACTAAGCCTTGATTCCTCATGTACTTAGTTCTTTAACTCACACTCCAATCCTAATCCCTTAGTGATCTTCAACAAGTTAAGCATTAAGCAACACATAAATAAGTAAAGCTACAAGCACTCATCCCTATTCCTAGGTGATGTTAGCTAGTTACTACACTTAGTTCCAAACTAAGGCCCCAATATTCCTATTGTGAACCCTAGTTCCAAACTCTCACAAAGAATGGCCAAATCCAAGAAAGAGATGAAAGAATTAAAGCAAGTGCAGTAAAATAACTTCTGGTAAATGAATAATAGCATTCAATATATCCCAATGAAATTTACATCAAGTGCTAGTGCCCTAACTACGATAAAAGCTTAGCCAAACCTCATGTTGAGTGGCTGAAATACAAAAAGGGGCATACCCAGCTGAAGCAAGGAAGAAGAAGATGGAGATGCAACTCCATTTGTGCCTTCAACCTCCCAAAACCCTAGCTAAGGAACCCAAGCTCTCAAAACCCTAAATTTGTGTTTTTCTCCCTCCAAAAACGTGCATTGAATGCTGGTAGTTGAGGTATTTAAAGCCCTTGCTGTGAAATCTATGTTATGCCCTTAAATGTGGCTTTTGTCGACCTGTGGCGCCCTTGGCGCCGATTTGGCGCCCATGGCGCCAGATTCCAGAGGCCGCGGCGCCCTTGGCGCGAGAACGGCGCTCTTGGCGCCGGCTGAAGCTGCTTCCGGCGCTCTTGGCGCGAGATACGGCGCCCCGAGCGCGGGACTCCAGTGGCATTGGCGCGAGATGTGGCGCCCATGGCGCCATCTTCCAGAAATTGCGGCGCCTCAGGCGCGGTGGCGGCGCTCTTGGCGCCAGCTTGCAGAGGGAATGGGGCCCTTGGCGCCATTCTGGCCCTCCAAGCTCCTGACTCCAATGTTTGTGGCGCCCTTGGCGCCAAACTTGGCGCTCAAGGCGCCACTTCCAAGTTTTGCTAATTTCTTTTGGTTTCAGCCCATTCTTGGTGTCTTTGGTCGATTTCCTGGCAATTTCATCAAGATAGCTCAAATTATACACAAAGAGGGCAATAATGAATGCTTTATGTTCAATTCTTGGCCTAAAAAGCTTGGAAAATCCCTATATACTAGGCGCATACCAGTTATAAAATACGCATTAAAAAATTATAAATAATTTTAATTAAAAGGAAATTAATAAAAAATAATTTAAAAACATATATTTTGGTCTTAAAATATGTAATGCAGGGTGATGCAATTAGTTTATCTTAATTTACAGTAACTTACACATTCACAAAGTTATTTTAATCAATTTTATTAGCGTCAATTTCAAAATAAACGTTGCATAAATAAAAAAAAATTTGAAAAATTATGACACTGCAAGTGCAATGTTGTTTAGAACGTTTTTATTTTTCAACAAATTTTTTTATTTTCTCTTTCTCATCCTTCATTCCTATGTAAAAAAAAAAAAAATCATTCTTGAAATTTAGAAAATCGTATCTTAAAAATATATCAGTAGAGTACGCTTGGACTTTATAGGTTTTTCTCCCAAATACTTACTATAATATCGAGTAATGTTATGAATGAAATATTTTTTATAATAATTTTTCATATATATATATTTTATTATGTCACCTATTTTATTTTTCTCATATATTTTTATTTTCTCTTTTCATCCTATTTATGTAAAAATTTGATAAAAATTAGTGAATAAATAATACTATTCTCTAAATGTAATATGAATTTAGTTCATATATGTTAAAAAATTATATTATTAATGAATAAAATATCTTTAAAATAAGTTTAAAAATAATTGTAATAAAAAAAAACTAGGAGGAAAAAGGGCATAGATACTACCTAGAAATTTGGGGAGAACATAAGGAAGTAGTGAACAATTTTAATATGTAGTTTTAAAAATTGTTAGAAGGTATAATGGTCTAATACAAGTGGTTACTAAAGACAGTTTCACTAAGAAATATCATTTTTATATAGTGGTATAGATTAACAAATTTATCTTATATAATTAAATGTTAGTATAAAAATTTTGTACAATAATTATAAAAAAAAAAACTCTATAAGCGCATTGAATTAAATTAATCTAATATATGCTTACAAGTTACAACAGTTGACTACCCCCACGTTTAGTATCGCATTTCTTCCTCATGAACGGGTATTGAGTAGAAGAAAGTAATAATAATAATTGCTGTAAAAGAAAAAGAAGAATTGAAAGTAATAATATTTGCTTCTAATGTGAATTATGATTGTGAACAATTTTACTAAATTTTGAAGAGCACTTAAATGATGAAAGTTAATCAAAACATGACTTAAGTGCGTTGTGGGATGGGTGAAGATCACCATGGACAGTTGGGTGATGGCGTGATGCACAGATAAATGTTGGAAAGTGCCAATGTGACATGAAAATTGCCAATTATGAAAACACGTGTTTGCTGCTGCTATTGTTCTGTCATGGATGAGTGCCAATGGAATGATGAATGAATGGAGCAAAACTAAGTAATTATTGAATAATGATATGATTGATTGGAAGTATATACTTGTTAAAAATTTGTATTATTAAAGAAATACAAGAAAATGTACTCACATAATTTATTTCATTAATATCAAATTGTTTAAAGCAGTAAAAATGTTAAGATAAAATGAGAGGGGAAAAAAGGTTATATACTACTTTAAGATATAATTATTTAAAAAATTATACCACGATGAATTGTGTTAGAATAACACTATAATTTTATAATATCATTACCATTAATTAAACTCATAAAATAAAGTTAACCATAACTAATATTTCCCTCTTTTATGTTTTCAACGAATAAAGTAAAATATACTATTGCTTAAAATGAATAGTATTTTGCAGTCAAAAAAGAAAATGAATAGTATTAAGTAGACAAAGTATTTATGTTACAAGCAAATATCATACAGAATTCGGTAGATATTAATTAGATCCATTATCCCACTCTAATAATTGCTGTGCATGATGTCATGGATCCATCCTAAGCATTTTTTGATATCAAAGTCCACTTAATTTAAGACCAAAAGGAAAGTATAAGTTTAATGGTAAACGCAAATAACGAAAATAGGGCAGTATTTTCTATTGCCTTTAGACAAAATTTCCATTCATACTGGAACATGTTTTGGATCATTGGATTATGTCAGACACGATAAAGGGGAAAATTAAACTTTTTTAAGGCCAATAAGTGTAAGTGAGTTTCTTTTAGCTTTGAGTAATATTGTTAATATTAATTTATCGTTTCACACGATTTGACAATTATTTTAATTTATAAAGAATTTCCAATATATATTTTGAAAAGCTAAAATAAATGGATATTTTTTAAACGATTCTTTTATAAAACAAACCCTATAATCAACGGACCTGAATCCATGAGCAGTTATAAATGAAGCTCTTAAGCATATTTTTCATTTTTATTCAACTTCAAAAGTTAACAATAGCTAATTTTAAATACCGTATCATCAATATAAGATTTTAATATAATGATATTTTGAATATTAATAAACTATATAAAAAAAAATGTTTTTAATGATAGCAAAGTTGATCACTAAATTAATTCGTGAGTGAATTAGAGATCAATTTTGATTAATCGCTAAATTGCTACCAACTAATTTTAGACATTGATTTAGAGATCGATTCTATAAACTTATTTAGAGATTAATTTTAGAGATCGATCTAGAAATTATCTATAGAAATTTTGAAAGTGATTTTAAAAACAATTTAAAAATTGATTTTAGAGACAAATTTAACGGTTGTTTTTTTACATTCAATATTTAAAAATAATAGTCACTATCACCAAATTGCTCGTTACTATGTGATTTTGGAACCAAAAATTTAACGATTGGTCTTTCTTCTGGTAATAATTATTGCTATTTTTCTTTATTTAAATTTGGAATGAAAAAAAAAAGAGAAATGAATTGAACTGCTTTGCCTTTTAATTAATTTTATTATTAGGAAAATGTTGATTAATGTTTTTTAGTAGAAAATAAATGAAAGTAAAAAGTATATATTAAAAAGTATATATTAAAAATTGTTTATTATATTAAAATGTTAAAATGATTCAATATTTATTTTATTAACAAATTAACAATATTTAATAAATATAATTAGGGTAAATGACCAATTTAGTCCTTGTAATTTACACTCGTTGACAATTGTGTCTATGTACTATGAAAATTATCTATTTAGTCCACAAATGTCAAATGTCACGATAACTTGGTCCAACCGTTAAAATATTTCTAACTCTGTTAACAGTAATAGCCTATGTGGCCTAGACGGATCTACATGACAAAACAAGTGTATAACACGCGTGGACTAAATTATCATTAAAATTAAAAAGTATAAAACACTACAAAAGTCTTTTTTTTGGACGTTTCCTTTTTTGAAAACCAACCCCACCCGTCAGACCATACCCCACTCCTCTCTCCTTGTTGTCGCGACGCACGCCATTCCTAACATTTGTTGCGCTTCCTTCGATGGCCACTTGTGAGAACGCGGAGGTTTGTCACGCGACCAGAACGCGACGCCATCTCTACTACCCAAGACTCAGAATGCGAACGCGACACACATCCTTCTTGGCGCTGATTGCGCTTCTGTCTGGTGGCCACTTGCAAGAACGCGGCTAGAAGCGACGCAACCAGAGTGACGCGACAAGAACGCGGCAGGAGCATAGTGAGAATATACATTTTTGTGTGAACACGTGTACTTACCACATAAATGAGTGTGAGCCACGTAGGTTACGTTCGTTAAGACATTTAAAGTTCTACATTACCAGCCATACGATCCTCTTCCATATGAGATTTACTGGCTCAGCTTCTAAGAGATGGTCGAAACCTCACTCCACTACCACAAGTAGGTGCCCAACTCTTTTACTCTCACTTTGATTTTGTTTTTTCTTCCTGCACTGAGTTTCTTTGTTTAATGTTACATGCAGGAGTAACTCTTACACAAACACAATGTTCATAAATATAATCAATTGAAAGCTTAAGATATATTCAAATCATCATAAAAACTATGTTGAAAGTCATGTTAAAATTACTTAATTGTTATATTAGATTGCTAATTTGATTTTAGTTTGCACAAACATTGCTTAATACTTAGATGTGAATGGGCTTGAACTTTTTGAGCTAGCATAACAAGAAGTGTGGCTAGGCTAGAACATTTTAGGGCATTACTATTGGCATTGTCAAATTTGCTATTGGCACTGTCAAATCATGCGAAATCTCTCTTTTGTCTACATACCAACATTTTCTCACTTCCTCTCTTTCCCCACACCCAAACCACACCAATCCCAAATGACCATCAATCTTCATCGTCAAACTGCCTAGACTTGAGTGGTAGCGTCACATGCATGCAAAGGTTGAGGTCGCACACAAATCTAGTTTGGGTGGTGGTTGTTTTCGTTGATGACGAGATTGGGGTGGATATTGTCAGATTTTGGCGTAATGGGTCGGTGGTGAGGGAAGATCTTGATGTTGGTTGTATGGTTGTGGTTGCGGTGGGATGACATATGCATAGTGACACAGTGGTGCTAGTGGTGGTGCGTCAACAATGTGGAATATCATATGATAAGTAATAGTTAGGGATAAGGATGACAGGATTTGAACCCACAAGTGACTACAAGTGTCACGCATGCAAATTGTTTTGCATATTTGTTGTTATAGGGTGTTGTTTTGGTTGCTACAAAGGTGAAAGAGCTCGATGATGTTGTTTGTATGGTGGTGATAGGGACATGACACAACATCGGGATGGTGATGGCGACGCACAACGACAACAATGATTTGGGTGATTGTTGGTGTTTGTTGCCTATTTTCTCAATGGAAGCATACTTCCGTGTTTTAGTAAGTACAGTTGAAAAATAATGACACAAAGGAAACACAATTTCATTGTACACTATAGAACAAAATTGTATTTTTGTTGTTTATTTTTTTTGTCACACCCTTTCAATAAACAATGAAAACACGATTTTGTTGTATAATTATACGACAAAATTATGTTTATGTGAAAGGAATAATTTTGGAATTACATTAAAAAAAACACTGTGATTTTCTCATTATTAACACGATATTCTAACCAACTAAGCTAATAGATTAATTATAGTAAAAATAATTAATGTAAAACACTAAAAATTCTAATGTATATTTAATATACATATAAGTTTACATAATAAATTTTACAATAATTAATTTTGATATGTATTTTTTTACATATATAAATTTTAAATAAAAATCATAGGTTTAAATAAAAATCATAACTTTAATAAAAATTTATATATGTAAAAAATACATTATTAGATTAAAATTAATTGCTACCAAATTTACCATGTAAACTTATATATGTATTAAATATGCATTAGAAATTTTAGTGTTATATATAACAATATTAATTATTTTTTAATATAATTGATCTATTAGCTTAGTTAATTAGAGTGTTGTATTAATAAAGAGAAGGTCAAGAGCATTTCAATTTTTTCCTTTTACTGTTGGGTGTATCAAGAAATATGCTCTGGAAAAAAATCCCTTACATTTGTGCTATCACTTTTTTCTCTCAGCCTATATATTCTAGGTTAATTTATTTAAATTTATTTATTAAAATAAGTATTTATTTTAATAAATAAATATTTTTCTGCCTTTTAATATGTTAGTCTAAATTGTTTCTACTTAAAAAATAATTTTCTATTTATTTTAAAAAACAAATCCCATATATTTTTTTAAAAAATACTATAAAAAATATTTATTTTTTTAAGTTTAAACAAATCCACCTTTTGTTTGTTAGTTTTGCCCCCAAAAATATTCACGTTAGACCTGAACATTTTGTTTTTTTAAGAAGTGTCAATGTGAGTAACATGTGAATCAAGCTAATCATTGGTGCAAGCTTTCAATTTATAAAATTAAACTCACCATATTTTGTGGTGGTTCAAACTGTCGCAAACTATTGACTGTGTCATCATGTATTTAAGATGCAATGGAAATTCAAAAACTAACTAAAATTTGTAACATTTTGTAATTTGGGAGGTAAAATTTGTAAGATTGAGCATTGAAAGGCAAAAAAAGTGTAATTAAACTAGGAAAAAAAAAGTCTCCAAGTGTGGATTATACTGTTTTCAGCATATGTTGTGCGTGGTAATCTTGTTGTAAATTTCAATTACTGCGTAACAAGTTGTGATTAGAAAATAAGAAAGTTCCAAAACAAGACAGCAAGGTCAGGCACCCACTGCTGGAGACTGGAAGACAAAGACACTCATCCTGATAGGAAGGGCGGAATCATTTTTTGTACCCACGCTATCTTTTCTACGTTACTTTCAAATATTTTATTTTGAAAGAGTTATTATCACGTTCTTTAGTATTAGTTTTAAAAGAGTATTTTTAATTCTAATTTTGAATTATTAAATATTTTTCCGTAAAATTAATTTTAGAAAGTGATTTGTAAAACATTTGGAATAGTGTTTATAGAATTGATTTATATATCAATTTTAGAATTAAATTTTTAAAAAAAGTATTAAATGTATTTTGACATTAAATTATTAAAAATGATAAAAATAAGAATGTTCGAGCAAATAAAATAAAATAAAAATCCCATACGTACGAAGCGTTGGAAAAAGTCAAAGTTAGTTACGGTGGTGGCCAATGCGGTCATGATGCCCATATGATAATCCCATGTGACACGAAAATCAAGTGAAATAAATTATTTAAATCGTACAAATTTTTTATTTAAATCAACAGGAGAAATAATTTAATTAAGAGTTAATAAATTTATTATATAACGGTTTTTCATTAAATGAAAGCATAAATTTTTTATAGATAGTATAAAAAAATTTAAATTTAAACTATTGAACACTTTATATGCGTATGTTGTAATTGTAATTTTTAAAAAAATGTGTATATGTAATTTAATCATTCCCTCACTGATATGTGAGATTAAAAAAATAAAAATAAAATGTTTATATTAAAAATACTCTTATGAGTTTAATTTGCATGCATTTTCAGCATAAAGCTTCTTTTACTATCATTTAATTAAAAATTATTATATATAACTTTTAAATTAATTATTATAAAATTTAAGAATTTCACTGTACAGGGCAATTTATCATTCGATAATAGTATTTTTTTAAAATTGTTAGTGTATTTAAATTAAATTTTAATTTTATTATTAAATAATAGAATCATCCTCCGATTTAATTTTTGATTGTTAAATGATTTTTGAATTTTGTGCAGGTAATACCAACCAAGCAGTATTTGAAGACAGAATACATCATCAAGTGCTTTTCACATTACAGGTATTAGATATCCAGCAAATTCCTCAATCTCATATCATATCTATACGAGTCAACTTTGAAAACAAGTCACTGGCTATTTTCAGTATATTTTTATTCAACCAGCCGCCACTGATCTTTGAAAGTCCACATGCATTATCATATTATTTAGCTATTCAACAAATTCATGCTGGAAATGGAATTTACCTGAATATGCTCAAGAAAGTTTGGCCTGACTAAAGAGGATAATTTTAATTCAAATTTGATCTTTTGTTGAACAAAAACATCTATCAATTTTTGAAAATAAATTAATAACATCACATTTTCATTTGGGCACACACATAACATTACATGACGTTATTAATAAATGAAAATTAGAATATTATATGGTTATTTCCTTACTCGATCTTTCCTCATCTGCTTTATGGAAAGTCCATGGCTCTGGCTCCACCGTTAGTAAAAAAATGCCAGGTGATATGCATCTTTGGCGTCTTCATCCGGAAAAACACTTATAGCTAGGCATCGTAATTTCATAATATATTATATTCTTTGGCGGACCCAAGCTAAACGAGCGTTGATTGAAGATTGAAGTTAACTTTTAATATTTTTATAAATAAAATCACAACACAATATTGCTCTTGGGAGAGATAAATGTGGGTCACCACCACTTATGCTTGAAAAACTTAAGCTGAGAGAAAAAGTAAAATTGATCCCATTTAAGTTTTAGTTTTCTTTTATGAGAAAAATGTAAAGTTTAAATTTCAGCACATGATAAAAACTTATGACAATATAAAATTACTATAAAAACTTTATCTGGAAATATTAACTTACTAAAAAAAAAGTGTAAGGAGTAAAACTTAGAGAATCAATTATTCCCATAATGTACTTTGTCCCTTTAAATAAGTCTGAGTTTTGTGGATGAAAAAAAATGTGATTGAAAGAGAAAAATCCTATTAAAAGTGACTGATCAAGTTCTTTTAGGGAGATTAATGATCAACAAAATTGATAAATAATTCCTACTAATAACACAGTAAAAAAACTTAAAATAGAGAAAATTAAGGGACCAAGTAAATAGTTTAACGTAAAAGATATTACAACCGTTGGCAGTAATCACTTTTCCAATTACTACCTTCAATTCAAAGACAACAACATGTTATTATAATATGAACTAAAAAAATGCTTTCACGGGAAAAAACAATCTGCACAAGGAGTTTCTGTACTGGTCAATGATGAATGAGGTGATTAAAAAACAATAACTAAATGAAAGAGAGAGGCACAACAAATTAAACAAGCACAACAACTCTTCTTTGGTCTCGTAGATGTAACAAAACAGCTCTCTTTATGCAATTGAATGAACCTTTGACAATCACACGACCAGATTGGATTGTTTCCCCATCAGGGGGCCACACAAGAGGTGGCTGCTATAGGATCTTCTTCAGCAAGTACTGCTTTCCTTGTTTTAAAGGAAAAAGAAATCAAGACACACTATAGTTTTTCCTGTGTGAAGACTTTTCTTTCTCTCTTCCATGCATCCCCTCACAATCTGTAACAATCACTGGCAACTTCTGAGATCATATCAGTCATTGTGAGGAGCTTGAGGCTTAACAGCTCCAGTAGTAGTAGCTGCTTCATGCAAAACTAAGTTCAATTCCAATGGAATTAACTCCAAGAGGAAGAACCCAAGGCCATGTGTTGAACTTTGAGAGAGATGCAGATTCCTTTGTAGAGGAAGATAAGGAGCTTCAGTCCAAGTGGGCTGCTATAGAGAAACTACCTACTTTCAAAAGGATTAAGACTTCTTTTGTTGATGTCAGTCAGGAGGAGGGTGCAAGCAGCAGCAGCAGCAGCAGCACCGTCATCACATTGAGAAGCGGCAGCAAAAGGGTGGCTGATGTTTCCAAGCTTGGAGCTGTGGAAAAGCGTTTGTTCATTGACAAGCTCATCAAGCACATTGAGAATGATAACCTCCAACTGCTGCAGAAACTTAGAGAAAGGATGGACAGGTATTTACACTTGCCTTGATCAAGTTGCAAAAGATGTTCTTTGTGTTGTTACAAACAAAATAGGGGTAACATTTTGTTAGAGTAATTGGTAGAGTGGGGTATTGACAAGTGACAAGAACACTTCATATTTGTCTTCTTGGTGTGGATTCAATTCTAAAATAGGATAGCTTTTGACCTGTTTTCAAAATTCTAACTTCCTTTCTGTGTTTCCCCCATTGATTGGTTTTCTTTTTATTCAGTTTCCCCACTTTGATTGTGTAGAGACATAGACGGGGTACCATTTGATGTAGGCACTTTATTTCAAGAATTGACAAATTGGTTGTTTTCAGAGTCAATGTGAAGTTACCTACTGTGGAGGTCAAGTACAAGAACCTGAATGTAAGAGCAGAATGTGAGGTTGTTCAAGGGAAGGCACTGCCAACTCTATGGAACTCTTTTTCTAGCTCACTTTCTGTAAGTATATGCTTCCTCCTTGAACCTAAGAAGGCCACGCTCTTATGAAACCGAATAATATATAAAGCAATATTAAGAGACACAAGCTAGAAGAAAAAATAAAGCAAAGGAATATCTGTGGCTGTTCATACTAAAATGGGCTAAATTTATCACTTGAACAGGGTTTCATGAAGACTATATCATGTACTTCTCAAGGGGCAGAGATAAGCATTCTTAATGATGTCAGTGGCATCATAAAGCCATCAAGGTAATTGAATATGTTATGTGCGTATGTTATTTTAGAACATGAGATAACTTAGAAATGCTAACAATACACTCTTTATTATTGGTTGAAATTTATTAAAATTCATTTAGAGTAAGACCGGGAGTGAGACCCACATGATTTAATAGGTTTCAACCAAATTTTAAACAAAGTAAAGAGTGTGTTACTAGCATTTCTCATTTTTAGCTAGTTACTGACAAAATAAGTGTTCATGTCCACATGAATGTATTCAAGCACATGTTTTCAGTCTTTAAGAATTGAGTCCCTTAAAATTCACAAGTAGTGAAAACTTTATTAAGCATGGATATTGTATTGTGACAAAAGAAATTGATAGAACTTACAATAAAAGGGGCCAAATTGCTAAGTTATCAATGATGATTCTGATTGCAGACTTACTCTTCTTCTCGGTCCACCAGGGTGTGGGAAAACGACTTTGTTAAAGGCACTGGCTGGAAAACTAGAGCAATCTCTCAAGGTCTGTATTTTATACATAATATACAGTGAAATCATTGGACAAATTCATTTAGTTCAAGTAACTCTTTGTATCTAAGTTCTCATAATCATATAGAAAACTTGTTTGAGTATAACATAAACTAATCAGGAATATGGCTAGCACTACAATTGATGCTTCTTCATATATGAAGGAATTCTAAAAGTCATTCAAAAACTAATGTAATTGAGCAAGATGAATTTCCCTATACTGCAATCCCTGCGACATTCTATTCTTCTACTTATCTTCAGGTTTCTGGAGAAATCTCTTACAATGGCTACAAGCTAGATGAATTTGTTCCCCAAAAAACATCTGCTTACATAAGCCAGTATGACTTGCACGTACCAGAGATGACAGTGAGAGAAACAATCGACTTTTCAGCACGCTGCCAAGGTGTTGGAGGCAGAGCTGGTAATGTTTCTTACTCAATCCTTGATTACCCACAAAGTTGTAACTAGTACAATACCAGTAGTAATTCATATATATCCTTTGTATTGCAGATCTAGTGGCTGAAATCAGCAGGAGAGAAATAGAAGAAGGGATCATCCCTGACCCAGATATTGATACCTATATGAAGGTAATTTTAGTTTGTACAACTCATATTTCATAATTACCAAACAACCAGTTTACAAAGAAAGTAACAATATTTTTGCAGGCAATTTCAGTTGAAGGACAAAGCGAAAATCTTCAAACAGAATATGTTTTAAAGGTACATCTGCTTCAAGCAGAGCTGAGTCAGAGTACATAATTATTGAGTGGTTCATTTAAGATGTTTCTATCCTTTTTGACATGTGAATACAAACTTTGGATATACCAGATTCTCGGACTGGATATCTGTGCTGACATACTGGTAGGTGATGCACTAGATAGAGGCATTTCAGGTGGACAGAAGAAAAGGTTAACTACAGGTATGTGGAATGATAAATAAGATTTTATATGCCATTTTGTTGTAATTGAAAAATTCAGAACTCAATATTCTCCTTATAACTATTAGAACTCCTGGCTGAAAATATATGAAATGCCTCACCTCTTTACTAGACCAATGATCAATGATAAATTGAAGGCTAGTGAAACTTCTGCTTAGGCTGCAAATAAACTATTTATTCTTCATCTTCATAGAATTATCAACTTAATGTATCCATATAATTTTTTTTCAAAATCCTATGACAGGAGAAATGATTGTGGGTCCTATAAAAGCTCTTTTTATGGATGAAATATCAACTGGCTTGGACAGCTCCACAACCTTTCAAATAGTTACATGTCTCCAGCAATTGGTGCACATCACAGATGCAACTGCAGTGCTTTCACTCCTTCAACCAGCACCAGAAACCTATGAGTTATTTGATGATCTTATATTAATGGCAGAGGGGAAGGTAGTATACCATGGCCCCCGAAGCCAAGCACTCCAATTTTTTAAGGACTGTGGTTTCTGGTGCCCAGAAAGAAAAGGAGTGGCAGACTTTCTTCAAGAGGTGAGATAACAAATGATCCCCTCTTCCCTCCTTTTCTTTTTTTGGTGTCATAGGGAGCCAGGCAATGCTAACTGGACCTTAACTTTTGTTCAGTACTTAGCTACCACCATTTAGCCAAAGCTCGAGAATTTTCCTTCTTGTTTAATCCACTTTGGCCTCATAACATAGCCTCACAAGTGAAAATTTTCAACTACGTACAGGTAATCTCTAAGAAGGATCAAAGGCAATACTGGTACCGCACTGATATTCCTTACAAATATGTTTCAGTGGATGAATTCTCTCAAATATTCAAATCAAGTTATTGGGGGAGAATGCTAAATGATGAGCTCTCACGGTCAGATGATAAATCAGAGTCCCATAAAAATGCTTTATCATTTAGCAAGTACTCCTTGGGAAAGTTGGATTTGTTTAAAGCTTGTATGAAGAGAGAGATTCTTCTCATGAAACGGAACTCATTTATCTATGTATTTAAAACTGCACAGGTTAGTATCGAGTTCAACCCAGCTAAGTGACACCCGAATACTTCAGCCAGTTACTTCAATCTTACTTGTTTCCTTTTCTCATTTTGCAGCTTACAGTCACAGCTATCATAACAATGACAGTCTTCATACGTACTCAGCGGGCTGTGGACTTGATAGGTGCAAACTATTTATTGGGTTCATTGTACTATACACTTGTCCGCCTCATGACTAATGGGGTTGCAGAGTTGATCATGACTATTACAAGACTCCCTGTTGTTGATAAGCAGAAGGAATTCTATCTCTATCCAGCTTGGGCTTACTGCCTTCCATCGGCCATTCTAAAGATTCCATTTTCAGTTCTTGATTCTATAGTTTGGACATCAGTAACATATTATGTTATAGGCTACAGCCCTGAAATAACAAGGCAAGTACTTTGTTTAATTTCATGCACACACAAAATAGCCTACTTTTCTTTTACTTTGCAAAATTTTTCTTATCTCTCTCTCTCTCTCTCTCTCTTATGGGATTAGGTTCCTCCGCCAGTTTCTTTTGCTGGTCACTTTGCATATGTCATCAACCTCCATGTGTCGTTGTCTTGCTGCAGTTTTCAAAACTGATGTTGCAGCTACAACTGTTGGTTCCTTGGTCTTAGTACTGATGTTCTTGTTTGGAGGCTTTATTCTTCCTCGGCGTAAGCAATTTTATCGTCTCTAGCTATAAGATGCTGTACTAATTACAAAGTTACTCATGTCTCATGGAGTTATATTCACTGCAGCATCACTACCACGGTGGTTGAGGTGGGGATTTTGGCTTTCTCCCATGTCATATGGGGAAATAGGAATAACACTAAATGAATTTCTTGCTCCTCGCTGGCAAAAGGTATCTTCTAAGACAATTATTTATTCTGCTTCATGATAGGTCAGAGTCTTATGTATATATCTAAATTATTTCTTTTTTATTTGCAGATCCAAGAGGGAAATATCACTGTAGGGAGGGAGGTTCTTAGGAGTCACGGTTTAGACTTTGACAGCCACTTCTATTGGCTATCAGTTGGAGCCCTACTTGGTTTCACCATACTATTTGATTTTGGATTTGTCTTGGCATTATCATACATAAAACGTAAGTCCAATCTAAGTTAATACAAGGAAAAGAATCGAACAGTTATATTATTTTGTTCAATCCACTGACTTTATGGGAAATGAATTCAGAGCCTAAGATGTCTCGAGCTTTAGTCTCAAAAAAGAGGCTCTCTCAACTAAGGGAACGAGAAACAAGCAATAGTGTGGAACTAAAGTCAGTTACTGTTGATATTGGCCACACACCAAGGGAAAATCAAAGCACAGGTGAATAAAGCTTCTATGAATAATTATCTCAAAGAAGAGTTCTTTCTTTCAAGCAAAAATAATAAGGAATTTTGGTATCGTTTACATTGTTGGTCATGCAGGGAAGATGGTCTTGCCCTTTGAGCCATTGTCAATAGCATTTAAGGATGTCCAGTATTTTGTTGACATTCCTCCGGTAATAAGCACACCTATCTTGTTTGTCATGATTTGAGGTCACTTACATTTGACAATGTTGTCAATTTAGATTTTTAACTTTGTCATTCTGAACAGGAGATGAAAAAACATGGTTCTGATGAGAAAAGGCTACAATTGCTCTGTGATATCACAGGAGCATTTAGGCCAGGAATTCTCACTGCACTGATGGGGGTCAGTGGAGCAGGAAAGACAACTTTGATGGATGTTCTTTCAGGAAGAAAAACTGGAGGTATCATTGAAGGAGATATAAGAATTGGAGGATACCCCAAAGTGCAAAAGACATTTGAAAGAGTTTCAGGTTACTGTGAGCAGAATGACATACATTCTCCATATATAACCGTTGAAGAATCTGTCACATACTCAGCTTGGTTGCGGTTGCCCACAGAAATTGATCCTGTCACAAAAGGGGTATGACGTCCTTATCACTTGCACCATGGTTTCTCTTTCCCAGACAACATATGTATTTTATAAATTTCTAAATTCTGTGTATATCTACTGAGCAGAAATTTGTTGAAGAAGTCCTTGAAACAATTGAACTTGATGATATAAAGGATTGTTTAGTTGGCATCCCTGGCCAAAGTGGCTTGTCTACTGAACAACGTAAAAGACTAACCATTGCAGTGGAGCTGGTTTCCAATCCATCAATAATATTCATGGATGAACCTACATCTGGTTTGGATGCTCGAGCAGCCGCAGTTGTTATGCGTGCAGTGAAGAATGTTGTTGCCACTGGCAGGACGACGGTTTGCACTATACACCAACCAAGCATCGACATATTTGAGACTTTTGATGAGGTAGTCCAAAGTTCCTTCTGTTGATAATGTTTGTGAAATAACAGCTTTGAAAATGTATAATAAGTCTCTATCTCAAGTACAGAATAACATAGTATGTTTACTGAAGTCTAAAACCCTACAAATAAAGAAGTTCATACATCTCTTTCTGTGATTTAGTAAATATCTTGGTTTTTTTGCTTCTAGAATTGGAAGTGGCAAGAAGCAAAAGCTGACTTCCCTTCTTTGCAAATGTAGAAATAAAATGCATGATATTACCTTCTCTGTCATGTTGACAAGGAAAATAATGTACAGGTCAGAACTAAAAATAAATTATTTTTCATGCAGTTGATTCTAATGAAATCTGGAGGACGGATTATTTATAGTGGAATGCTAGGCCATCATTCAAGTAGACTGATTGAATATTTTCAGGTATGCTCAAACCCAACTGTAAATTACATTGCATTTTATATTCTGGGCAGATCAATGATCGTCTTATTTTCGAATGTCCTTTTCTTACAATAGTCTTAGACATGCAAGGACTGATAACAAACTGGTCACAAGACTAATAATCAAAACTGCCCTTAGGGGAGTGATTATCTTTATCTCTCACTTCTTCACTTATGTTATTGAAATTTGTATCTAATTCCACTGTCCATCAGAATATACCTGGGGTGCCAAAGATCAAGGACAATTATAATCCTGCAACCTGGATGTTGGAAGCTACCTCAGCATCTGTAGAAGCAGAACTTAAAATAGATTTTGCACAAATATATAAAGAGTCCCACCTTTGCGGGTGAGAATCCAATCAACTGTTATTCATTTAACAAATTTATAATCTTTTGTTTTTCAGGATTTACATGCCATATCTGGTTTTAGTTGTAATGGTAATGATCACACATTTCAGAAAGCACTGATCCCAAGTTTTGAATTGCTGTTTCTGTTTCTAGGGATACCCTTGAATTGGTGAGAGAGCTGAGTGAACCACCGCCAGGTTCAAAAGATTTGCACTTTTCAACTCGCTTCCCACAAAATAGTTTGGGACAGTTCATGGCATGCCTTTGGAAGCAACACTTGTCTTATTGGAGAAGTCCTGAGTACAACTTAACACGTTTCATTTTCATGATTGTTTGTGCAATCATATTTGGAGCAGTATTCTGGCAGAAAGGGAAAAAAATGTTTGTTTCTTTTTGTATACTTATGATTTGCAGAGAAAACAACTCTTTCATTTTATCTGGAAAAATAAATATGTATGTTAAAAGAAACTCCACAACCTCAAACTCAGACAATGTAGATGCAACATTTTATCCAAATATGCCCACTGTTTCATTGTCTGTCTGCAACAAAGGGACTCAGGTGGAAAAAGTTAACATATAGGAGGTTCTTATAGTTTTGATAAGTTCATTCAACAGAGTGAAGTTGAAATCCATAAAATAGTACTTTAAGCTTCTTCATTGTGATAATCACAGATAGAAACAAGTAAAATACTCCACCAAGTTCCATACATAGCAATATAGCATGCCTTATTAATACATTTTGGAAACATAAGACATCGTATATTTTTTTTATCAAAAACATAGGCACAATCAGCATAAGACATTCTTAAACTGTGAATTTTATGATGCAGACAACATTAATGCTAACATCATTCTAGACTTCTAGTGTAATGTTGAAGTTGTACAGATGAAAGTGCTGACATATACTTTTTCTATGGTTAAAGAAACAATCAGCAGGATTTGTTCAACGTACTTGGATCAATGTATATTGCTGTAATATTCTTGGGTCTAAATTACTGTTCAACAATTCTACCATATGTGGCTACTGAGCGTGCTGTCT